>JAAOOA010001219.1:112500-142843 GCA_012861695.1 Trematomus loennbergii | reverse complement strand
GAGATTCTGCACTTTTTAAGCTTCAAATTGTTCATCAATTAAACAGTTTGTTTTCACACTAATCTGTAATATTGAACTATTTTGTGATATTGGTTTAGGTGAGTTTTTGTGAACATATATTATTTCATTGTTGAATGTATTGATTTTTCACATGTATCACATTACACCAACACAACTGAACCATTAGACATATATTAACAATTATAAAAAGTATAAAAACTCTCTGTATTTGTATACATATACTTCAAATACTTCAAATAAAATATAAAGATAATAACAAATAAATCAATAGGCAGGTATACCTACAGGTTTAAAGTGCAAACAGCAGACGACTCTCCTCTATAGCAGATCATATCATTCCCTCACACCAGATCAGGCTATTTTACATCCACATTTCAACACAAATATTGGGAGTTTTTGAAGTTTATTTCAGTTTTTTAATGGCATTTGTAGTTTATTTTATTCTCCCCTCTTGATGCTCCTGCACAACGGGGCCTAATCGCCAAAACTCCATTACATTCATTTGTATTCCTGGTAATAAATATGTATTCTTACATCAACACCGTCTCTCCTGATTGAACTACAGTTGTGTGAAATCCGTTGACATAATACATTTCATTCAAGTCAATGCTTCGGTCTTCAGTTTTTTCAGTGTATTTGGGTTTCAAGATCCATGGGATATATATATATATATATAATATATATAATATATATATTCTGGTGTTTAAGTAGATTTGGAAAAAGAGACAAACTGGTTTCCCTGAAGGATTCAGGATGTCTGACGGAAACACCTGTAAACTCCACAGATGGTTTCATCACATCTTGTTAGTACTAAAGGGTAAATGGTGTTATCATCGGTGTAGAGTGACCCCCCCCCCCCCCCCCCTATGATCCTCTCTTGTTCCTCAGGTGTTCCCACCCCCCTCTTTGCTCTATGCTCGTCTTTGTCCTCTGACAGATTGCTTCTGTGATTCGGGGAAAGAGCCCACCTCGAGGGGGGGAGGCTCATACGGGGGGGGGCTTCTCCCTCTGAGGGGGGGGCTTTTCCCTCTGAACTGAAGCAGACCTGATTTATGGCTCTTATTGCTCCGTATAATTAATTTTATGCATATGACTTCCTTCACAATCAGCATGCGCTTCGACGGGAAGTTCAGAGCGTCTTTGAGACATCAATAACTGCAGATTCCTCAGGGGGGGGGCACATCTGTGGGGGGGGGGGGCATCTGCAGGGGGGGGGGTTAAAAAGGGAGACCTTTAAGACGAACAGAAACATCTGAAGGACGAGCAGATAATATTTGACTATATAATATTACACAGAGACGAACAACACTCAGAGGAATCACAGCTCGTCAGATTATAAATAAAACTTTAGAACTAAAACACGGCTTCAAAATAAAGTGTCTAAGAATTGACTCCAAAAAACAGGCAACCAAGAACTTCATTGAAAAATAACGGCTTAAAATTAAGCATCTGATTTCAGAATAAAAGCATCTGAGGACTGACTTCAAAATAAAAGCGTCTGAGAACTGAATTTGTTTCGGCTTCTCTCAGAGAATATTGACATGTTCTTTATTAATACATGACATTACAATCCCAGCAGTAGAAGCAATTGCCTTCAGAATAAAACCGTACAAAAAAACGGCTTAAAATTAAAGCATCTAAAAATTGATTTCAGAATAAAAGGGTCTGAAAACTGACTTCAAAATAAAAGCATCCAAAAACTGACTTCAAAATAAAAGCATCTAAGAAGTGACTCGATATTTCCTATTGATTGTAATCTCTGAGAATATTGAATGTTTTAATGTTAAAGTATGATATATCTCTCTGTAACTGCACAACTTTAATCTGAGAAAACATAATAAAACGATCCCTATACATTTTATTTTGTTATGAATGTAGATATTTAATATCAGAAAACATTCAAAAATAGATTCCCACACATGTATATGTTTAATCTCAGAGGATAAACCAGAAATATCTGACTTTATTCACAGAAACATTATTATTTTTCAAATTGTTACCTGATATTTCCTCCGAGAATATCCAGGTTTTTATTCTAAATCTTCCCGTTTAATTTAGATTATTTTCCCGCACTCTACCCGGCCTCCCCGTCCTGTGATAACAATAATAATAATGATACGTCATAGCAACAGAGGCGAACACGGCGTCTCACAGGAGGTGAAATAAATCTTAAATAATAAAGATATAACGTTGTGCTGTAAATCCGCCCGGCGACACCTGACATGCGGGACGTTTATCACGTAATTGGACGTCTGCTCTTTATATCCACTCACAACATGCTAAACAATGACACCCACTGTATGGAGGCACATAATGTCACACACAGCTTTATGGCAGTGGGACGTGTGGAGGGTCCGGATCACATGAATAATGGATCTGACAGTAAAGGAGGTAATATAAATGCACACATATATTCTAATCTGTCGCTGAGAAGCAGAGATGTTTCTGCGCGCGCAATTATTCACATACAGATGCATGATAATGATTCTCAGATTAATCCTGCAGCACGCTGACCTTTAGCTGCAGCGCTAACCTTCCAGCGCTAACGGATGGTACACACACACACACACACACACACACACACACACACACACACACACACACACACACACACACACACACACACAGACACACACACACAGACACACAGAGACACACACACACACACACACAGACACACACACACACACACACACACACACACACACACAGACACAACAGACACACAGAGACACCACACACACACACAGACACACCACACACACACACACACACACACAGACCACACACACACACAGACACACAGAGACACACCACAACACAGACAACACACACACACACACACACACACACACACAGAGACACACACACAGAGACACACACACACACAGAACACGCACACACAGACACACACACAGAGACACACACAGACACACACACACAGACACACACACACACAGACACACACACACACACACAGACACACACACACAGACACACAGAGACACACACACACACACACACACACACACACGACACACACACAGACAACACACAGAGACACACACACAGACACACACACACACACACAGAGACACACACACAGAGACACACACAGACACACGCACACACAGACCACACAACAGAGACACACACACACACACAGACACACACACACAGACACACACACACACACAGACACACACACACACAGACACACACACACAGACACACACACAGTTGTTTTCAATGTGTTTTAAGTTGTTTTCAAGGTGTTTTTAAGGTGTTTTTAAGGTGTTTTTGAGGTGTTTTTGAGGTGTTTTTAAGTGTTTTTGAGGTGTTTTTGAGGTGTTTTAAGGTATTTTCAAGGTGTTTTAAGGTATTTTCAAGGTGTTTTTAAGGTGTTTTCAAGGTGTTTTTAAGGTATTTTCAAGGTGTTTTCAAGGTGTTTTTAAGGTGTTTTTGAGGTGTTTTCAAGGTGTTTTAAGGTGTTTTCAAGGTGTTTTAAGCTATTTTCAAGGTGTTTTTAAGGTGTTTTCAAGGTGTTTTTAAGGGTTTTTAAGGTGTTTTTAAGGTATTTTCAAGGTGTTTTCAAGGTGTTTTTAAGGTATTTTTTAGGTGTTTTCAAGGTTTTTAAGGTGTTTTTCAAGGTGTTTTTAAGGTGTTTTTTAGGTATTTTCAAGGTGTTTTTAAGGTTTTTCAAGGTGTTTTTAAGGTATTTTCAAGGTTTTCAAGGTGTTTTAAGGTGTTTTTGAGGGTTTTCAAGGTGTTTTTAAGGTTTTTTTTATGTGTTTTTTAGGTATTTTCAAGGTGTTTTTAAGGTATTTTCAAGGTGTTTTCAAGGTGTTTTTGAGGTGTTTTCAAGGTGTTTTTAAGGTATTTTCAAGGTGTTTTTAAGGTGTTTTCAAGGTGTTTTTAAGGTGTTTTTTAGGTGTTTTCAAGGTGTTTTCAAGGTGTTTTCGAGGTGTTTTTGAGGTGTTTTTAAGTTGTTTTCAAGGTGTTTTTAAGTTGTTTTTGAGGGCGTTTTCCACTAGTTTCTGAAGTGTTTCTGAACTAACTGTTGGGACAAAATTCTGTGAAAGCACATTTATTGATTTGAAATGCTGTCTGTGATTTGAGTCCTGATTGAACTCCTAAATGTTATGAATGACGTCTCTCAAGGATCCTGAGTACCTTCTACAGTATACAATTATATAATATGTATCCGGAGAAAATGCTCTTTTTGAGGTGAGAATATAAAGAAAAAGATATTTTAAACATTGATGTTTAGCAGTTTTTAAGGTTTTTCCACTCGTTTCCGAAGTGTTTGGGGATTTTTGATGCATTAGAAAACGAACTGTAAGGACAGAATTCTGTGAAAGCACATTTACTTAAAATACTTCCATTAGATTTTAGTCCTGAGTTTTAGTTTTATTTTAGAAAATAGAGTTTTTTAAGCCAATCTTTTCTTAAATTTCAGATTTTTCTAATATTTTGACTTCATTGTTTTTAGAAATTGTCAGATTTTTCATTCAGATTTAATTATTAATTATTTAAATCTTAGAGAAAACCCTCGTAATGTTTTCTTAATTATGAGTTATTTATTTGAATATAATAATAATATATTTGATATCATCTGTCTAAAGTACAGCAGTGAGTTATTATAATTATTATTAATATTATATATTATGATATATGATCAATCTGCAGATCCTCAGGGTCTGTGATGTTATTATAATAATTAATATCCTTATTATTCTGCTAATTAAAGCAGAGTTAACGACTCACCTGCTGCCCCCCCGACAGGTGTTCCTGTTGTTCGGCTCTCATTTACACACTGCCTAATTACTGAGGGGGGGGGGGGTACCTGAGGGTGGGGTAATTAATGAAGTGATGCTCATAATCATATTCACACACACACACTTACACGCCCCGCTGCCCTCATGAGGACCGGTGTTACAGCATATGTGACCCCCGCCCTGTTTAAAGTGAATGGAGAGGATCAGGAGATAAGATGTTTCTCTGTAGACACACACACACACACACACACACTCTCACACACACACACACACACACACACACACACACACACACACACACACACACTCACACACACTCACACACACACACACACACACACACACTTACACACACGTGCCACATTAAAAACGTTTTAATAAATCAATAGAAAATGGATTTTAAAGGAATATAATTAATTGTTTAAACTGAAGATTTGAAATGAGATTTTGCAAATAAAACCCTGTGTTTGTGCAGATTTATAATCATGATGACAAATAAAGCTGTCTGTGCATTTAATAATAATAATACATTTGATTTTTATAACGCTTTTCCTAACGCTCAAAGAGGCTTTCAATAAAATCAGAAACAGAAACACGGTGTTAGAGTTTAGAGTAGATCCTTCTCTCTAAAGGGGGGGTCCTTCTCTCTAAAGGGGGGGGTCCTTCTCTCCTGCAGATCTACAGGTATTAGATATAGATATATACAGGTAGTAAAGGGGGGGAGAGATATAGAGAGGTAGTAAGGGGGGGGGTGAGATATAGAGAGATAGTAAAGGGGGGTGAGATATAGAGGGGGGGGTGATGTGTAAAAGATGGAGAGGGAGGCTCTAATGTGAGGAAGCATTAAAGATCACCTGCTGATGAATCCAAAGTTAATTAAAGCCATCAGGAGAGGACGAGCAGCCAATGAGCCGAGTCATCGTTCACACTGAATATAAAGGGGGGGGGGTGACAGAGATGGAGAGCACACACACATCACTGCACACACACACACACACACATCACTGAACACACACATCATGAATATATAACACACACTTTGATCAAAACATCCCTCTTTACCAGACGCTCGGCAATCAATCATAAGTCCGTCGCTCCAGACCTTTTGAAAAGAGAAGCTGTTTGCCGCCGTGTGAGAAGCAGCGTCTGGAAGGACCACGAGGAACCAGTGGCACACATCTCAGAGGTTCCTCTAAGTGGACTTTAGGCTCAAAGGAAGGACAGAAATCCTGAGAGAAACGTCCTTGTTTCTAATCTCACGTGTTTGGAAACAGTTTGATGTAAAGTTCAGATTAACAATAAAGAAAACATCTGAGCTGTTTGTTCAAAGAGGTCATGAGACATGAGACATGAGACTCTGCACGGACGAGAAGAAACACACGGTGTACGAGACAGGATCTACATATTGGATATGATATGATTAAGTGACAAATGTGCACAAAGAAATACTTAATTTAAGGGGAGAAAATGTTCATTTAAATAAAGTCAAATTAAAGCGACACGAGGACACGAACATCTTTCAGGAGAAACCTAACATTTAAGGAGACTTGCTCTCTCTCTCTTTGGTTCACCTGTAGCTACAACACACACACAAAACACACACACACACACACACACACACACACACACACAAGAGCCTCTAATGTAATTGTTCACTAATTGTTCCTTTAATTCAGTTATAAGCAGCGAACAGCTCCTCCGCGGCTAAAAGGCAATTCATCGCCGAGAGAGAGAAAATCTAATTACTGATAATCCTGTTAGAGCGTGTGTGGTGTGTGTGTGGTGTGTGTTGTGTGTGTGTGTGTGTGTGTGTGTGTGTGTGTGGTGTGTGTGTGTGTGTGTGTGTGTGTGTGTGTGTTGTGTGTGTGTGTGTGGTGTGTGTGTGTGTGTGTGTGTGTGTGTGTGTGTGTGCAGAGATTAGAGGATCGACGGAGAAATAAATAAAAGGTTAAATCTTCGACTGGTCTTTAAATGAAAAGTGTTTCTGTCTCTGAAATATGAAGATCAGCTGTTTGGGTTCAATCTGTAGGAATTTAGAGACAAATAGTTTCACAAAATTCAAGGATTCTTCAAGATTTTTAGTTTAATTTTTGTGTTTTTCATTTTAAATCTTTTGTTTTATGCAAACATTTCGTTTTTAAAGATTGGGACTTAAATATTTTACTATAATTGTTCAACTATTTTAAAGTCTTTCAATATACAGATGTGTCTGCATTACTCTGTTCTATCTTTTTTAAATATATATAAATATAAATATACATATATTTATTAAAGTTTCATTAAAAAAAATCTTAACATTTTGTACAATTTTTAAGAATGATTTGAGATTTTCTCTCTATTTTGGGTTTTCACAAAAAAAAACGTTGATATATTTTTGTGACATTTCCAGCATTTCAATACATCTGGGATTTGCAAAAGTGGGAGGAATATGTTCCAGTGTTTTCTGTTCATTTATAAACAATGATCTGAAAAAGAATAATAACCAAAACTTCTTGTAAAAAAAAATCAGTTTCACCTCAATTTATTGATAATAATTGTATAACTGGAAACACTGAACTTTTCATTTCATTCATGTAGAAAACTGTTTCTGATATTTGGGGAGGCTGCGGCTCAGTGGAGAGTGTGCTGGACTTTGAATCAGAGCGTAGCAAGTTCGAGTCCCACTGCAGTCAGCATGTCGAACTAAACCTGGAGAAGTTCAGTTCTGATGCTCCAAACATCTGGAACAAACTCCCAGAAACCTGCAAGTCAACTCTGACTACCTTTAAATCCAGGCTGAAGACTTTTCTCTTTGCCGCTGCTTTTAATTGTAACTGAGCGGTTGTGTTTCGTTTTTGGTTGATGAACATGTGGGGCTGGTAACCCAGGGGATCAGGGTCTGGGGACTTTGTCCTGGCTGGTGTCCTCTGTGTACGCTGCTCGGGACTATGTGCCATACAAGCGTACACAGCTCATGTTCGGAGAAACCTTAAAGAAAGGCATCAGTAAAGTGGAACCTCTGAGTGAACTATTCACATCTCAAACTGCACTGTGACTTTTCATTCATGTACTTTTTATTTTAATGTTTCTTTTATTATCTTTTCTTTTGAATGACTGTTTTTAAATGCCTCTGTCTGAATGTCTTTCATTTAAAGCACCTTGAATTGCCTTGTGTTGAAAGGTGCTATATCAATAAACGTGCCTTGTGGGATTGTCCACAGTACTGAATGCATGTAGTCGCTTTGGATAAAAGCGTCTAACAAATATTTTCAGATTTAAACTTACATATTTTGTGTAATATCAAAGGTTATTATTTCAATCGTCTCGACTCAAATATTTAAAAAAAAAATCTGAATTTTTTTTGCAAGTGTTTCTGGATCAAAAACGACATGAGCATCATATAAAGCCCACACACACACGCACACAGAGACACACACGCACGTGCACGCACACACACATACACACATGCACACACACACACATGCACGCATGCACGCACACACACACACACACACCATTCATCACGCTGACACACTGACAGCTGGAGCAACATGTCGAGTGGAGGCGAGACGGCGGCCATTAATAACCTCGTCACATGACCAGGGAGAAGAGGAGGGGGGAGTCATGGACGCTGATCTTTAATCAAGTGACGGGGCTGATGGGTAATGAATGTGTGTGTGTGTGTGTGTGTGTGTGTGTGTGTGTGTGTGTGTGTGTGTGTGTGTGTGTGTGTGCCATCTGTGTCTCGGGGGGGGGCTCTTAAAGACCTTTAACACGTCTGAGGGCACGAGCAACACCCCGCCAAAATTAAACCCCTGAGGATTTAAAGACCTTAAACCTTTAAAAATAATATATATATAAAATCATTACATTTATATCTAATTGTTCTTTTGTATTTAAACAGTTTTAGCAGATTCTTTTATTTTTGGACTTTTTTTTATATTTATTACTTTTGAAAAAATGTGAATAAATATTTCCTTTGAAAATAATCAATAAATTAAATTAATGCATTTATTTAAAGATATTTCACTCTGTTGGGAAACATGATTTATATTTTATTTTTCATTGTTTGCAACTCGACTTCAAAAATTCACAAAATGAAGCCGTTTCAATTTGAAGTAATTTGATATATTTTAGTTTTTTTTAAACATATTTGCCGTTACGTTCAGATTGTTTTGAAATATTTCAACTTTTTTAATTGTCCCATGTTTCCACTTCCGTTGTTATTCTCGTGTGATATTTCATTTATTTGGGATAAATTCAATGATTCTGTAATATTATATTATTATTATTATTATTGTTATTAAATTCTAAAATGAGTTAATAAACGTTTTGCGAAATGTACGGTGGCCATGAAGTGCAAGTCAAAAAAGCATTTCAGGAAACACCACAGCGTTTCACAAAACACTACAGCGTTTCACAAAACACTACAGTATTTCACAAAACACTACAGCATTTCAGAAAACACTACAGCATTTTAGAAAACACTACAGCATTTCAGAAAACACTACAGCATTTCAGAAAACACTACAGCATTTTAGAAAACACTACAGCATTTTAGAAAACACTACAGCATTTTAGAAAACACTACAGCATTTCACAAAACACTACAGTATTTTAGAAAACACTACAGCATTTTAGAAACACTACAGCATTTTAGAAAACACTACAGCATTTTAGAAAACACTACAGCATTTTAGAAAACACTACAGCATTTTAGAAAACACTACAGCATTTCAGAAAACACTACAGCATTTTAGAAAACACTACAGCATTTTAGAAAACACTACAGCATTTCACAAAACACTACAGCATTTCACAAAACACTACAGCATTTTAGAAAACACTACAGCATTTCAGAAAACACTACAGCATTTTAGAAAACGCTACAGCATTTTAGAAAACACTACAGCATTTTAGAAAACGTTACAGTATTTTAAAACACTCCAGCATTTTAGAAAACACTACAGCATTTTAGAAAACACTACAGCATTTCACAAAACACTACAGCATTTTAGAAAACGCTACAGCATTTCACAAAACACTACAGCATTTCACAAAACACTACAGCATTTTAGAAAACACTGCAGCATTTCACAAAACACTACAGCATTTTAGAAAACACTACAGCATTTTAGAAAACGCTACAGCATTTCACAAAACACTACAGCATTTTAGAAAACACTACAGCATTTTAGAAAACGCTACAGCATTTCACAAAACAATACAGCATTTCACAAAACACTACAGCATTTCACAAAACACTACAGCATTTTAGAAAACGCTACAGCATTTCACAAAACACTACAGCATTTTAGAAAACATACAGCATTTTAGAAAACACTACAGCATTTTAGAAAACACTACAGCATTTCACAAAACAATACAGCATTTTAGAAAACGCTACAGCATTTCACAAAACACTACAGCATTTTAGAAAACAATACAGCATTTCACAAAACACTACAGTATTTTAGAAAACACTACAGCATTTTAGAAAACACTACAGCATTTCACAAAACACTACAGCATTTTAGAAAACGCTACAGCATTTCACAAAACACTACAGCATTTTAGAAAACAATACAGCATTTCACAAAACACTACAGTATTTTAGAAAACACTACAGCATTTTAGAAAACACTACAGCATTTTAGAAAACACTACAGCATTTCACAAAACACTACAGCATTTTAGAAAACGCTACAGCATTTTAGAAAACGCTACAGCATTTCACAAAACAATACAGCATTTTAGAAAACAATACAGCATTTCACAAAACACTACAGCATTTTAGAAAACGCTACAGCATTTTAGAAAACACTACAGCATTTTAGAAAACACTACAGCATTTCACAAAACACTACAGCATTTTAGAAAACGCTACAGCATTTTAGAAAACGCTACAGCATTTCACAAAACAATACAGCATTTCACAAACACTACAGCATTTAGAAAACACTACAGCATTTCACAAACACTACAGCATTTCACAAAACACTACAGCATTTTAGAAAACACTACAGCATTTTAGAAAACACTACAGCATTTCACAAAACACTACAGCATTTTAGAAAACACTACAGCATTTCAGAAAACACTACAGCATTTCAGAAAACACTACAGCATTTTAGAAAACACTACAGCATTTTAGAAAACGCTACAGCATTTCACAAAACAATACAGCATTTCACAAAACACTACAGTATTTTAGAAAACACTACAGCATTTTAGAAAACACTACAGCATTTTAGAAAACACCACAGCATTTTAGAAAACACTACAGCATTTAGAAAACACTACAGCATTTCACAAAACACTACAGCATTTCACAAAACACTACAGCATTTTAGAAAACACTACAGCATTTTAGAAAACACTACAGCATTTTAGAAAACACTACAGAATTTCACAAAACACTACAGCATTTTAGAAAACACTACAGCATTTTAGAAAACGCTACAGCATTTCACAAAACAATACAGCATTTCACAAAACAATACAGCATTTCACAAAACACTACAGCATTTCACAAAACACTACAGCATTTTAGAAAACACTACAGTATTTTAGAAAACACTACAGCATTTTAGAAAACACTACAGCATTCAGAAAACACTACAGCATTTTAGAAAACACTACAGCATTTTAGAAAACACTACAGCATTTTACAAAACACTACAGCATTTCACAAAACACTACAGCATTTTAGAAAACACTACAGCATTTCACAAAACACTACAGCATTTCACAAAACACTACAGCATTTAGAAAACACTACAGCATTTGGAAAACACTACAGCATTTTAGAAAACACAACAGCATTTCAGAAAACACTACAGCATTTTAGAAAACGCTACAGACTTTCAGAAAACGCTACAGCATTTTAGAAAACGCTACAGCATTTCAGAAAACACTACAGCATTTCAGAAAACACTACAGCATTTCAGAAAACACTACAGCATTTCAGAAAACGCTACAGCATTTTAGAAAACACTACAGCATTTCAGAAAACACTACAGCGTTTCAGAAAACACTACAGCATTTAGAAAACACTACAGCATTTCACAAAACACTACAGCATTTTAGAAAACACTACAGCATTTTAGAAAACACTACAGCATTTCACAAAACACTACAGCATTTCACAAAACACTACAGCATTTTAGAAAACACTACAGCATTTTAGAAAACACTACAGCATTTCAGAAAACACTACAGCATTTCAGAAAACGCTACAGCATTTTAGAAAACGCCACAGCATTTCAGAAAACACTACAGCATTTCAGAAAACACTACAGCATTTTAGAAAACACAACAGCATTTCAGAAAACACTACAGCATTTTAGAAAACACTACAGCATTTTAAAAAACACAACAGCATTTCAGAAAACACTACAGCATTTTAGAAACACTACAGCATTTCACAAAACACTACAGCATTTTAGAAAACACTACAGCATTTTAGAAAACACTACAGCATTTCACAAAACACTACAGTATTTTACAAAACACTACAGCATTTTAGAAAACACTACAGCATTTTAGAAAACAATACAGCATTTTAGAAAACACTACAGCATTTCACAAAACACTACAGCATTTCACAAAACACTACAGCATTTTAGAAAACACTACAGCATTTTAGAAAACAATACAGCATTTAGAAAACACAACAGCATTTTAGAAAACAATACAGCATTTTAGAAAACACTACAGCATTTTAGAAAACACTACAGCATTTTAGAAAATGCTACAGTATTTTAGAAAACGCTACAGCATTTCAGAAAACGCCACAGCAATTCACAAAACGCTACAGCATTTCACAAAACACTACAGCATTTTAGAAAACACAACAGCATTTCAGAAAACACTACAGCATTTTAGAAAACACTACAGCATTTTAGAAAACACTACAGCATTTTAGAAAACACTACAGCCTTTCACAAAACACTACAGCATTTTAGAAAATGCTACAGTATTTTAGAAAACACTACAGCATTTCACAAAACGCTACAGTATTTTAGAAAACACTACAGCATTTCCGAAAAAAACACAGCATTTCACAAAACACTACAGCATTTTAGAAAACACTACAGCATTTTAGAAAACACTACAGCCTTTCACAAAACACTACAGCATTTTAGAAAATGCTACAGTATTTTAGAAAACACTACAGCATTTCACAAAACGCTACAGTATTTTAGAAAACACTACAGTATTTTAGAAAACACTACAGCATTTTAGAAAACACTACAGCATTTAGAAAATGCTACAGTATTTTAGAAAAACACTACAGCATTTCACAAAACAATACAGCATTTCACAAAACACTACAGTATTTTAGAAAACACTACAGCATTTTAGAAAACACTACAGCATTTCACAAAACACTACAGCATTTCACAAAACACTACAGCATTTTAGAAAACACTACAGCATTTTAGAAAACACTACAGCATTTTAGAAAACACTACAGCATTTTAGAAAACACTACAGCATTTCACAAAACACTACAGCATTTCACAAAACACTACAGCATTTCACAAAACACTACAGCATTTCGAAAAAAACACAGCATTTCACAAAACAATACAGCATTTTAGAAAACACTACAGCATTTTAGAAAATGCTACAGCATTTTAGAAAACACCACAGCATTTCACAAAACGCTACAGCATTTCACAAAACAATACAGCATTTCACAAAACACTACAGCATTTTAGAAAACACTACAGCATTTTAGAAAACACTACAGCATTTCACAAAACACTACAGCATTTCACAAAACACTACAGCATTTTAGAAAACACTACAGCATTTTAGAAAACACTACAGCATTTCACAAAACACCACAGCATTTTAGAAAACTCTACAGCATTTTAGAAAACACTACAGCATTTCACAAAACACTACAGCATTTCACAAAACTCTACAGCATTTTAGAAAACACTACAGCATTTCACAAAACAACACAGCATTTTAGAAAACACTACAGCATTTTAGAAAACACTACAGCATTTCACAAAACAATACAGCATTTCACAAAACACTACAGCATTTTAGAAACACTACAGCATTTCACAAAACGCTACAGCATTTTAGAAAACGCTACAGCATTTTAGAAAACACTACAGCGTTTCAGAAAACACTACAGCGTTTCAGAAAACGCTACAGCGTTTCAGAAAACGCTACAGCGTTTCAGAAAACACTACAGCATTTTAGAAAACGCTACAGCATTTTAGAAAACGCTACAGCATTTTAGAAAACACAACAGCATTTCAGAAAACACTACAGCATTTTAGAAAACACTACAGCATTTTAGAAAACACTACAGCATTTTAGAAAACACTACAGCATTTCACAAAACACTACAGCATTTTAGAAAACACTACAGCATTTTAGAAAACACTACAGCATTTCACAAAACGCTACAGCATTTTAGAAGATGCTACAGTATTTTAGAAAACGCTACAGCATTTCAGAAAACGCCACAGCAATTCACAAAACGCTACAGCATTTCACAAAACACTACAGCATTTTAGAAAACACTACAGCATTTTAGAAAACACTACAGCATTTTAGAAAACACTACAGCATTTTAGAAAACACAACAGCATTTCAGAAAACACTACAGCATTTTAGAAAACACTACAGCATTTTAGAAAACACTACAGCATTTTAGAAAACACTACAGCATTTCACAAAACACTACAGCATTTTAGAAAAACACTACAGCATTTTAGAAAACACTACAGCATTTCACAAAACACTACAGCATTTCACAAAACACTACAGCATTTAGAAAACACTACAGCATTTTAGAAAATGCTACAGTATTTTAGAAAACGCTACAGCATTTTAGAAAACACTACAGCATTTTAGAAAACACTACAGCATTTTAGAAAACACTACAGCATTTTAGAAAACACTACAGCATTTCAAAAAACACTACAGCATTTTAGAAAATGCTACAGTATTTTAGAAAACACTACAGCATTTTAGAAAACACTACAGCATTTCAAAAAACACTACAGCATTTTAGAAAATGCTACAGCATTTCACAAAACGCTACAGTATTTTAGAAAACACTACAGCATTTCCGAAAAAAACACAGCATTTCACAAAACACTACAGCATTTTAGAAAACACTACAGCATTTCACAAACACTACAGCATTCAGAAAACAATACAGCATTTCACAAAACACTACAGCATTTTAGAAAACACTACAGCATTTCAGAAAACAATACAGCATTTCACAAAACACTACAGCATTTTAGAAAACACTACAGCATTTCACAAAACACTACAGCATTTTAGAAAACACTACAGCATTTAGAAAACACTACAGCATTTCACAAAACACTACAGCATTTTACAAAACACTACAGCATTTTACAAAACACTACAGCATTTTAGAAAACACTACAGCATTTCACAAAACACTACAGCATTTAGAAAACACTACAGCATTTTAGAAAACACTACAGCATTTCACAAACACTACAGCATTTCACAAAACACTACAGCATTTCACAAAACACCCACTGCGTTTGATAGTGACGCCAAGGGATCCTGGTGTGTGTGAGGAGCTCCACGGATTGGTCCATTTGGTCGTCGTTACATCACTTGGAAAAGAAAGATCTCCAGCGAGGCGTTCTGGGGCAGCAGAGACAGGTCTTCTCTGTGTCAGAGCTTTACTCTCTACAGGTCTGTGTCAGAGCTTTACTCTCTACAGGTCTGTGTCAGAGCTTTACTCTCTACAGGTCTGTGTCAGAGCTTTACTCTCTACAGGTGTGTGTCAGAGCTTTACTCTCTACAGGTCTGTGTCAGAGCTTTACTCTCTACAGGTCTATGTCAGAGCTTTACTCTCTACAGGTCTGTGTCAGAGCTTTACTCTCTACAGGTCTGTGTCAGAGCTTTACTCTCTACAGGTCTGTGTTAGAGCTTTACTCTCTACAGGTCTGTGTTAGAGCTTTACTCTCTACAGGTCTGTGTTAGAGCTTTACTCTCTACAGGTCTGTGTTAGAGTTTTACTCTCTACAGGTCTGTGTCAGAGCTTTACTCTCTACAGGTCTGTGTCAGAGCTTTACTCTCTACAGGTCTGTGTCAGAGCTTTACTCTCTACAGGTCTGTGTTAGAGCTTTACTCTCTACAGGTCTGTGTCAGAGCTTTACTCTCTACAGGTCTGTGTCAGAGCTTTACTCTCTACAGGTCTGTGTTAGAGCTTTACTCTCTACAGGTCTGTGTCAGAGCTTTACTCTCTACAGGTCTGTGTTAGAGCTTTACTCTCTACAGGTCTGTGTTAGAGCTTTACTCTCTACAGGTCTGTGTTAGAGCTTTACTCTCTACAGGTCTGTGTTAGAGCTTTACTCTCTACAGGTCTGTGTCAGAGCTTTACTCTCTACAGGTCTGCTCTGTGTCAGAGCTTTACTCTCTACAGGGTGCACTCTGAGGTTTGAGACTCTGCAGACCGGTCACATGCAGAAGCTACAGAACACAAGGGGACGGGTGAGACCCAGAAGAGCATGACACGGACCTTTAAACTTTTTCTGTTTGAAACACCAAGAAAACGTATAATTTCCAGCTTTTCACTCAAACTGTTTGTGATCTTTGTTCAGATTCAAATGTATTTAGTAAGTATTTAAAACGTACACATTTTTGTAATATTTAAAGGTTATTATTTAAAGGTTATTATTTAAAGCGCCTCGACTCAATATTTGTTCAGATTTTCTCCTAAAATGCGTCACGTTTTTTTAGATATTTGAAGATGTTCTTGTCTTCCCCCCCTCCCTCCCTGATGGTGATGATATATATCGATTACAGAGAGTGAGTTCCTCTTAAAGAGCCTCTGGAGGGGGGGGGGGAACCTCGTGTGATGGAGATGATAATCATGTTGGGGTGGGGGGGGAGTCTTTAAGAGGCCGGACAGGAAGTGGACCTCTGAGGATATTTAGTGCTTTTTATTCCTCTCACTGCCATCAGAGGTTTCAATTAGGGGAGGGGGGCTGAAGGGTATCTATACTGTTTATATATCATATATATTCAATTGTATTCTTTATTTAATATTTAGTATGTCTCTTCTTCTCTTCTTCCTGAAGCAAATTAACGCAGCGTTGACCCTCTGTGTGTGTGTGTGTGTGTGTGGTGTGTGTGGTGTGTGTGTGTGTGTGTGTGTGTGTGGTGGTGTGTGTGTGTGTACATGTGTGTGTAATAATGTAAATGTGTGTGTGTGTAAATGTGTGTGTGTGTGTGAATGTGTGTGTAAATGTGTGTGTAATAATGTAAATATGTGTGTGTAAATGTGTGTGTGTGTGTGGTGTGTGTGTGTGTGTGTGTGTGTGTGGTGTGTGTGTGTGTGTGTGTGTGTGGGTGTGTGTGTGTGTGTAAATGTGTGTGTGTGGTGTGGTGTGTGTGTGTGTGTGTGTGTGTGTTGTGTGTGTGGGTGTGTGTGTGTGTGTGTAAATGTGTGTGGTGTGTGTGTGGTGTGGTGTGTGGTGTGTGTGTTGTGTGTGTGTGTGTGTGTGGTGTGTGTGTGTGTGGGTGTGTGTAAATGTGTGTGTGTAAATGTGTGTGTAAATGTGTGGTGTGTGTGTGGTATGTGTGTGTGTGTAAATGTGTGTGTAAATATGTGTGTGTGTGTGTGTGTGTGTGTGTGTGTGGTGTGTGGTGTGTGTGTGTGTGTGTGTGTGTGTGTAAATGTGTGTGTAAATGTGTGTGTGTGTGTGTGTGTGTGTGTGTGTCTGTGTGTGTGTGTGTGTGTGTGTGTGTGTGGTGTGTGTGTGTGTGTGTGGTGTGTGTGGGTGTGTGTGGTGTGTGTGTGGTGTGTGTGTGTGTGTGTGTGTGTGTAAATGTTTAATTGACTTTCACCTCTCCTTGTGATGCAACAGTCGCTCCTTAAACTCCTCCTTTAATCCGACTCCTCGTCCAATCAGAGCTCGTTATCGCAGAGCATCTTAACGAGATTCCCCAAAGCTGCCGTCACGACGTCCCAGCATGCACCTGCTAATTCACTCAACGCTAATTCATGCTAACGCTAACGGAGCCTCATCTCAACCTTCAGACCAATGAGGGGTATCATTATAAAGGGGGGGGAGGGTATGTCACTCTCAGAGAGAGAGGACCACAGTTACTCAGACTCTCCCTGATGAAGTGCAGACAGAGAGGAAGAGGATGAAGAGGATGAAGAGGATGGAGAGGATGAAGAGGATGAAGAGGATGAGACCACCTGTCGACTTTCTGACTTTCTTTATTTCTGTGTCTTTGTGTCTCTGTTGCAGCTGTTACTGACCACTGATTTATTCATGGCTTTACACCACACACACTCACACACACACACACACACACACACACACACACACACACACACACACACACACACACACACACACACACACACACACACACACACACACACACCCACACATTTACACACACGCCCCCGACACGCCCTTTTCACTCCCCCCCTCTCATATCCTCCCTTTATTTCAGACCCCCCAGATCAGCTGTCACTCAAACAGCAGAACTCTTTAATGCAAACCGACCCTCGTTCACACGCTCAGAGTTTATTATAAAGCATTTTAAAGTATTTTTATATTATATATATATATATATATATTTATTATTTATATTTACAGACTTTTTTGTTAATAATTTGTTATATTTTACTTCTTTATTTGATGTGGCACATATTTAAAAATGTATTGTATATTTTTATTTTCTAACTCTTCATTTTCTTAACATTACTTATTTTTATTTTAGGCAGTTTTTGGTTTTTAAATACATATTTGTTTTACGTGCGTTTTACACATTTGTATTGTAATCTTTCTGTCTTTCTATGTAAGTATTGAACATGTGATTTACCTCAGCAGAGTTCAGAGAGCAACAGGTCCAGAGGCCGTCAGTCACTCCCCCCCCCCCCCCCCCGTGATGTCTCCTCTTTGTGTCTGATTTCACGCCCCCCCTCCCTCGGTGTTAAAGGGGGGGGGGGGGGTGTCCACACGGACACTCACTTAGCGCTGATGCTAACGCTAACGGCCTCTTTATGGCTTTAGGTTAAGTGATGAGTTAGTGACGCTGGGGGGGGGGCTTTAACCCTCGACCCCCCAGGACAGTTTAACAAGCTGTTTAAAGGCAGAAGAGCAGTGATAAAGAGGCTCTGACACTGAGGGGGGGGGAGGGGGGGACAGAGAGAGAGAGAGAGAGAGAGAGAGAGAGAGAGGGGGAGAGAGAGGAGAAGAGAGAGAGAGAGAGGGGGAGAGAGAGGAGAGGGGGAGAGAGAGGAGAAGAGAGAGAGAGAGAGAGAGAGGGGGAGAGAGAGGAGAGGGGAGAGAGAGGAGAAGAGAGAGAGAGAGAGAGGAGAGGGGGAGAGAGAGAGAGAGAGAGACAGAGAGAGAGAGAGAGAGAGAGAGAGAGAGAGAGAGAGAGAGAGAGGGGGAGAGAGAGAGAGCACCAGAACCCCACTCCTGCTCTTCAGATAAGGAGCCGTACACATGCAGCAGTTTGTGCGTGGCTGTGTCTTTAGCTGAAAGCCCAGTGGAGATCTGTTCATCTGTCATACTGATCATACAGTCAATCACTGTGCTGTTATTAGCATCTGGTTAGCTAGCTATGCTAACGGATATAAGAAGCTTCTCCAACCAGTGAGGTAAAGGCACATCTTTATATGATCATTATAGTTATACAACAATAAGAGAATAAAGTAAACAGGTATAAAATACTATATGACAGTAAAACAAAGTTGTTATTAATAAACAAGAATACAGTTTGAAAGGAGAGTGATTTGTAAAATATCCATAAAGAAAAATAAATCTGCTTCCAGTTCAGTTTCATGTGTTGAGATGTTTCCATAGATCTCTCATGTTGCTCTCAAGGTGCACCAGATTGATGCTTTTGACTTCTACTTTAAAAAGAAATCTGGATTGAGAGGTTTCTTTTTCTTTGCATAGCAGGAAAGAAAGAAGAAAGGAATGGGCTGTGATTTTAGTATTTTAAGCAGAGGTTTGTACGGCCCTCGGAGGATGTTGAAAACATTGAAATGGCCCTTGAGAGGAAAAAGGTTCCCACCCCTGATGTTCTGGCATATGATTTGATTGGCTGGCTATTCCGTCGACGCTTGAAAAGTTGAACTTTTCTCAACTTTCGAAGCGAGCAACGGAGGCGAAGCGAGCAACGGAGGCGAAGCGAGCAACTGAGGCGAGCAACGGAGGCGAAGCGAGCAACTGAGGCGAAGCGAGCAACTGAGGCGAAGCGAGCAACGGAGCAACGGAGGCGAAGCGACGGAACCACAATGCAGTTGGGCAAAGCGTGACGTCACCCCATTCAAAGTGAATGGGAAGCGTCTCCGTTGAAGCACGCGACGCTGCCGTGTGGACGGGCCGTCAGACATTAACCTTCACTCTCATCAGCACTCTTAGTTTGAACCAGAAAGTGGCCATATCTGTGGGCTGATTCTGAGGCCTTTTCTCATCTCATCTCATGTTCCTCCAATTGTCCCATCGACTACTCTCTGTGATAAGTTTCTTACATTGTTTATTGAAAAGGTATCTGCTCTGAGGCTAGCCCACACTAGTGCTACCCCAGATCCTGCTCCTTTTCTGTGCCCTGCTGTCCTCGACCACTTTGAGCCTGTACCCCTCTCTTCTCTCTCGGATGTAGTCAAGCACCTGCGGCCGACAAACTGCACCTCAGACAGCATTCCCTCTCGCCTTCTCAGAGATGTTTTGATTCAGTTGGAGCAAGTATTTTATTACTTATAAACACCTCTCTTAGCTCAGGATGTGTCCCAGCTGCCTTCAAACATGCCATGGTTAAGCCACTCCTTAAAAAGAAAATCTCGACCCCTCCATTCTCGCAAATGTTAGGCCCATCTCCCAGCTACCTTTTTTATCAAAAGCCCTGGAGCGAGTAGTCTACGCCCAGCTGCAGTCTTTTTTAACCATCCATGGAATCCACGAAAAGTTTCAGTCTGACTTCAAACCCATGCACAGCACTGAAACAGCCCTTTGAAGAGTTTTTAATGATCTGCTCCTAGCCGCCGACTCAGGTAGCCCAGCTGTCTTGGTGCTGTTAGACCTGACAGCTGCCTTCGACACTGTGGACCATAGCATCCTGCTGTCACGGCTTGAACAGTCCGCTGGCATCACAGGCTCTGCCCTTGCATGGTTCAGGTCCTACCTGACAGACCGTAGCTTCTCAGTGCAGCTAGGTGCCTTCTCCTCTGCCAAAGCCCCTCTTACCTGTGGGGTTCCCCAAGGCTCTATCCTGGGCCCCATCCTTTTTCTACTGTACATACTGCCCCTAGGTTCAATTCTCACTAAACACAACATCCCCTTCCACTGCTACGCCGACGATGTACAGATCTATCTGCCTCTCAAAGCAAATGTAAACTCATTACAGCAGCTGATGGACTGCTTAGCAGAGATCAAATCCTGGCTGGGCCAAAATGTCCTCAACCTCAACGAGAGCAAGACGAGGTCATCTTTTTTTGGACCCCAACCTCCAGCCTCTCCGGTTGATATTCTGGGCTCCCTCAAAAATAATATCCTCCCCTCGGTCATGAACCTTGGAGTGACCTTCACTAGCACTTTTAAATTTGAGACTAAGTCGTTTTTATCGTTTGAGGACCTGGAAAGGGTTATTAGCGCCTTTGTTACCTCGAGACTGGACTATTGCAACGCTCTGTATGTGGGTATGGACCAGGCCTCAATTAGACGCCTGCAGCTAGTCCAGAACGCAGCTGCACGTCTTCTCACTGGCCACAAAAAGCGTGACCACATCACCCCTATTCTGGCCTCACTGCACTGGCTTCCAGTTCGGTTCAGAAAGATTTTAAAATCCTTTTATTTGTTTTCAAAGCACTAAATGGGCTGGCTCCGGCCTATATAGCTGAACTCCTCCAGCGCTACACCCCAGCCAGAGCTTTAAGGTCTGCTGACCAGCTGCTGCTGGTAGTGCCCAAGACCAGGCTCAAAACCAGAGGGCACCGAGCCTTCTCAGCAGCTGGCCCTAGGCTCTGGAACACTCTGCCCTCCATGTGAGGTCGGCCCAGACCCTAGGGGGTTTTAAATCTACTCTTAAGACACACTTCTTCTCCTGGCCTTCTCAGAGCGGAGCACTCTCTGGCCTTCTAGTCAGAGCGGAGCACGACTCCTGACTTTAACCCTGTGTTTTCTTTTTAAATATCTGTTGTAATTTATTGTCTTTTATTGTGATTATAGAAATGTGTTTTTATGTGATTGTAGTTATTACATGTACAGCACTTTGGCCCGACCAAAATCTCTTTTAAATGTGCTTTATAAATAAACCTTGATTTGATTTGATCTCATTTGATCTCACCTCACCTCACCTCACCTCTCCTCACCTCACCTCACACTCACCTCACCTCACCTCACTCACCTCACCTCATCTCACATCACCTCACCTCTCCTCACCTCACCTCACCTCACCTCACCTCTCCTCACCTCACCTCACCTCACCTCTCCTCACCTCACCTCACCTCATCTCACCTCACCTCACCTCACCTCTCCTCACCTCACCTCACCTCTCCTCACCTCACCTCACCTCTCCTCACCTCACCTCACCTCTCCTCACTCACCTCACCTCACCTCATCTCACCTCATCTACCCTCACCTCACCTCTCATCTCATCTCATTTCATCTCACCTCACTCACCTCTCATCTCATCTCATTTCATCTCACCTCACCTCACCTCTCCTCACCTCTCCTCACCTCATCTCACCTCACCTCATCTCACCTCACCTCATCTCACCTCACCTCATCTCACCTCATCTCACCTCACCTCATCTCACCTCACCTCATCTCACCTCACCTCACCTCACCTCATCTCACCTCACCTCACCTCACCTCATCTCACCTCACCTCACCTCATCTCATCTCACCTCACTTCATCTCATTTCATCTCACCTCACCTCATCTCATCTCATCTTATCCTACATTCACATGATGAAGCTGATAAACAGCATGTTAGCAAACAGTTAGCTTTGTCCGCATGGAGCCGACTGGGTCCCATTAGCATTCATCTGGATGTACATGAGTCCAACATGTGGCTCTTTCTTCCTGGTTCATTCTGTGGAAATGAAGGAGACAACAAAGCATCAGGCGCCCCCCCTGAGTGATGCATTGTGGGAGGTCAGCCAGGAGCAAACAGATGAATTTATAACTTCTTTAGCCTTTTCACAGCATTGGGGGGGGGGTCTCTGGGGGGAACAGCCTGCACAATGACACACAAAGACCCCCCCCCTCAAAAGACCCCCCACTAAAAACAGGCTGGTACAGACCGAGTGTTTCTGACTCTGAAGTCGATGTTTGTGAACAAGTTGAAACACGACCTTAATTATATTTTATATTTATGTTTAAATAAACATTCTCCTTTTCCTCCGCAGTTCAAGTCTTTTTCTTTTTTTACATTAATCTGAATTTCTTTATATTTCTCGTTTCTTTTAAGTTTTGGTCAAAATATTGAATTGAATTAATTTTTTTTACTATATTTGAGACAAAACAAAAAAACCTATTTCAACTTTTCTCCCTATTATTATTTGACATTTTATTATAATTTATTGATTTTACAGTCAGTCGTATTTATTTTTTAACATTCTTCACATATGTTTTCCATATTGATGTTGCTCTATTCTATAACCACATTTCTTTTTTATGTTTATTATTATTTCCATATACTTTTAAAAAAATATGCTTTTAGCTTTACAGACTGAACCTACTTTTATTTTCCTTTTAAAAAAATGACTTTTCTTCCTATTATTTATTTGACATTTATTATCATTTCTAACAGTTTCTTGCCCTTCTCCAGTGAAACAAATGAAAGCTCTCCTCAGTCTCCTGGTGTGTCCCCCCCCCCCTTAATGAAATGTTCATTAATGATAGTGGGGGGGGTTAATGCTCTGCTTGTGATTCTGAGGCTGTTCAGAGGAAATGAGATTAAGCAGGAAGTGCTGAGATTAAATGATAATGGATCCCGATCAATGCACCTCAAATATTTCTCATTTGGTTAATGGAGGGGGGGGTGGGGTGAGGGGGGGGGGGAGCTTTTAGCAGCATAGCAGGAATCATTGAATGGTTATTAGCATAAAATCTGAACGGCTCGTTTACATCGAAACCCCCAATAATCCTCTCAGAGATAATCTGATGCCAACGATCATGATTAGGGATCAATTACTGTAACGAGGGGGGGTTCAGAGGAGACACAGGACAGGGGTTCAGAGAGACACAGGACAGGGTTCAGAGGAGACACAGGACAAATCAAACATCAAGCAGGACTGCACATTTTTTCTTGATTTATTTAAATGATTATTTTCAGCAAACTTTTCATTTTTTTCATGTCAGTTTCTGATCTTTGAAATATCGAATATGTATTATTTATTCTCCCATCTAACGCATGAACCTGTGCTGTGGTAACGTCACTATGTCCCAGTGTAGGAGGACATAAATCACATGTATTAAATCAGGGTTAGTTATTATATCAGAGTTGACCCCTAATGAATCAGCTGTGTGTGATTAATCAGCTCAGGTGTGATTAAGGTGTCCATCAGAGGGGGGGGGGGGCTGCAGAGTAATGACTTCACCTTTACATCACACAGCTGACCATGTTCACACACACACACACCTGCAGGAAGTATGAAGCACACACACACACACACACACACCTGCAGGGGTATGAAGCGCTCACACACACACACCCACACACCTGCAGGAGGTATGAAGCGCTCACACACACCACACACACACACACACACACACACACCTGCAGGAAGTATGAAGCACACCACACACCTGCAGGAGGTATGAAGCGCTCACACACACACACCAACCCAGTCTCACGGCATTTCGTGTTATAGTCACGACATCTAATCTATTGATTCGTGTTCACCAACACCATTTTCACCTTTTTTTGTGTCACAGAACGATTTAAAAAGCAATGTATTTCTATTGGTAGTATGTTTCGTGCCTGCAGCACGTCTTTGTCCGGTCGGTCTTGGAAGACCGGAAGCGGTGTGGTTCATAAAAACATGTTCTTTATATTAGGTTAGGGTTAGGTTAGGGTTAGGGTTAGGGTTTGGTTTGGGTTAGGGTTAGGTTAGGTTAGGTTAGGGTTAGGTTAGGTTAGGGTAGGTTAGGTTAGGTTAGGGTTAGGGTTAGGTTATAGTGGGTTAGGGTTAGGGTTAGGTTTGGGTTAGGGTTTGGGTTAGGGTTAGGGTTAGGGTTATGGTTAGGGTTAGGGTTTGGGTTAGTTAGGTTAGGTTAGGTTAGGGTTAGGGTTAGGGTTTGGGTTAGGTTTGGGTTAGGGTTTGGGTTAGGGTTTGGGTTAGGGTTAGGGTTAGGTTAGAGTGGGTTAGGGTTGGGTTAGGGTTGGGTTAGGGTTGGGTTAGGGTTTGGGTTAGGGTTAGGTTTGGGTTGGGTTAGGGTTTGGGTTAGGTTAGGGTTAGGGTTGGGGGTTAGGGTTAGGTTAGGGTTAGGGTTAGGGTTAGGTTAGGGTTGGGGGTTAGGGTTAGGGTTAGGTTAGGGTTGGGGGTTAGGGTTGAGGGTTAGGGTAGGGTTAGGGTTAGGGTTGGGGGTTAGGGTTAGGTTAGGGTTGGGGTTAGGGTTAGGTTAGGGTTGGGGTTAGGGTTAGGGTTAGGTTAGGGTTAGGGTTGGGGTTAGGGTTGAGGTTAGGGTTGGGTCTAACCCTAACCCTAACCCTAAGAAATGGGGCTCAGAGCCTCAGGGTTAGGGTTAGGGTTAGGGTTAGGTTAGGGTTAGGTTGGGGGTTAGGGTTAGGTTAGGGTTGGGGTTAGGGTTGAGGGTTAGGGTCGGGTTAGGGTTAGGGTTGGGGGTTAGGGTTAGGTTAGGGTTGGGGGTTAGGGTTAGGTTAGGGTTAGGGTTGGGGGTTAGGGTTAGGTTAGGGTTAGGGTTGGGGTTAGGGTTGGGGTTAGGGTTGGGGGTTAGGGTTAGGTTAGGGTTAGGGTTGGGGTTAGGGTTGAGGGTTAGGGTTAGGGTTAGGGTTAGGGTTAGGGTTAGGGTTAGGGTTAGGGTTATGGTTAGGGTTAGGGTTTGGGTTAGGTTAGGTTAGGTTAGGGTTAGGGTTAGGGTTTGGGTTAGGTTTGGGTTAGGGTTTGGGTTAGGTTTGGGTTAGGGTTAGGGTTAGGTTAGAGTGGGTTAGGGTTGGGTTAGGGTTGGGTTAGGGTTGGGTTAGGGTTTGGGTTAGGGTTAGGTTTGGGTTGGGTTAGGGTTTGGGTTAGGTTAGGGTTAGGGTTGGGGGTTAGGGTTAGGTTAGGGTTAGGGTTAGGGTTAGGTTAGGGTTGGGGTTAGGGTTAGGGTTAGGTTAGGGTTGGGGGTTAGGGTGAGGGTTAGGGTAGGGTTAGGGTTAGGGTTGGGGTTAGGGTTAGGTTAGGGTTGGGTTAGGGTTAGGTTAGGGTTGGGGGTTAGGGTTAGGGTTAGGTAGGGTTAGGGTTGGGGGTTAGGGTTGAGGTTAGGGTTGGGTCTAACCCTAACCCTAACCCTAAGAAATGGGGCTCAGAGCCTCAGGGTTAGGTTAGGGTTAGGGTTAGGTTAGGGTTAGGGTTGGGGGTTAGGGTTAGGTTAGGGTTGGGGGTTAGGGTTGAGGGTTAGGGTCGGGTTAGGGTTAGGGTTGGGGGTTAGGGTTAGGTTAGGGTGGGGGTTAGGGTTAGGTTAGGGTTAGGGTTGGGGGTTAGGGTTAGGTTAGGGTTAGGGTTGGGGGTTAGGGTTGAGGGTTAGGGTTGGGGTTAGGGTTAGGTTAGGGTTAGGGTTGGGGGTTAGGGTTGAGGGTTAGGGTTGGGTCTAACCCTAACCCTAAGAAATGGGGCTCAGAGCCTCAGAATACTGAAATCTGTATTTTTTGTAATCTTTTGTTCCTTCTAATTTGTTATTATTTTCTAAATAACAAACTGTTATTTACTCAACAATAACACACAATTATCCTTGTTTTTATTTATTTGTTTAATTTCATAATCTCTGGCTTTTTTGGCGTCGTCAGGAACTGAATTTCAAAATAAATTGAACTGATTACCCAAGATCCTCAGCTAGAAGCTCGGTGATTGGATTGTTTAGCCGCAATGCACGCTGGGATATGGTGTTTATGCAATATGATATATATATATAATATTATATTTCACATCATTAATCAGAATCTGCTGGTCCCGTTCGAGTCCAGTTTTGCAAAGTCTGCCGTGGTTTCGTTCCATTTGAAAGAGCTGTTTGTTGCTCGGCAACCCTAACCCACTTTTTCTAGGAACGTTGGTCTTTTTCAGAGTTCTGGCTTTTTATCCAGAATTTTTCTCAGAATTCAAATTTCTCAACAGAATTTATTTTTTCCAATAATCTTTGTTTTTTTCTCAGAATTTGAATTTTTCAGAAAAATAAATTAAATGTTTCACTTTTTTTCTCAGAAATACATTTTTTTTGTAGATTTTGACTTTTCTCTCAGAATTTAAATTTCTCAACAGAATTTATTTTTCCCCAGAATATTTGCTTTTTCTCAGAATTAAAATTTTTCAGGATCTTGATATTTTTTTGCCTTTTTCCCAGAATTACATATTTTTCTGAATTCTGCCTTTTTTTCTAAGAATTTTGACTTTTTAATTTATGACTTTCTTCAGAATTTCATTTTTTTCCAGACCCTCGTCTCCTCTCTCTGTGTTCAGACCCTCGTCTTCCTCTCTCTGTGTTCAGACCCTCCTCTTCCTCTCTCTGTGTTCAGACCCTCGTCTTCCTCTCTCTGTGTTCAGACCCTCGTCTTCCTCTCTCTGTGTTCAGACCCTCCTCTTCCTCTCTCTGTGTTCAGACCCTCTCTTCCTCTCTCTAACCTTCAGAGAGGAAGAGGAGGGTCGAAGAGGAAAAGTGGAATTAGTGATTCTGAATCTGCAGCCGGCCAGAAATCATTAAACAATCATGAATCCATGGATCTGTCCTCAGGAGGAGAGGAGGGTCTCATCGGGGAAACACAGCCACATATATATTATTATTTTTAGGTATTTATTAAAAGTATTTTCCTAATAATCATTTCGTTTTTAAAACAAATACTTTTATTGTTATTAAAATAACATTAAAGTAGAACATTTAAATAAATAATGCAATAATAAATACACTTTAAGTTCAGCTTTAACAGCATAATAATAACACATTTATATAGCGCTTTGCCTGGAGCCGGGCCTGGGGCTCAAAGGGGCCCCAGGCCCGAGGGGGCAAAAGGGGGCATAGCCCCTCAGTCATTGCATCCTGGAGCCGGGCCTGGGGCTCAAAGGGGCCCCAGGCCCGAGGGGCAAAAGGGGGCATGGCCCCTCAGTCATTGCATCCTGGAGCCGGGCCTGGGGCTCAAAGTGCTTATATTTGATTAATGATGATGAAATGAGGACTTATTAAAGCTTGTTCAAATAGATCCTGGTGTTTCGAGGAGGGATCGATCGAGACGTCAGAGACGATGAGATGAAACCTGATCACTGAAGGTTCCTCACAGCGAGACGTCAGAGACGAGACGTCAGAGACCAGATGTGCGTCTCTCTTTAGTGTCCTCTGGTCTCCAGCTGTGTGCGTCACTCTTTAGTGTCCCCTGGTCTCCCAGCTGTGTGCGTCACTCTTTAGTGTCCCCTGGTCTCTCAGCTGTGTGCGTCACTCTTTAGTGTCCCCTGGTCTCCAGCTGTGTGCGTCACTCTTTAGTGTCCCTTGGTCTCCCAGCTGTGTGCGTCACTCTTTAGTGTCCCCTGGTCTCCCATCTGTGTGCGTCACTCTTTAGTGTCCCCTGGTCTCCCAGCTGTGTGCGTCACTCTTTAGTGTCCCTTGGTCTCCCAGCTGTGTGCGTCACTCTTTAGTGTCCCCTGGTCTCCCAGCTGTGTGCGTCACTCTTTAGTGTCCCCTGGTCTCCAGCTGTGTGCGTCACTCTTTAGTGTCCCCTGGTCTCCCAGCTGTGTGCGTCACTCTTTAGTGTCCCCTGGTCTCCAGCTGTGTGCGTCACTCTTTAGTGTCCCCTGGTCTCCAGCTGTGTGC
This sequence comes from Trematomus loennbergii, assembly GCA_012861695.1. Taxonomy (NCBI): domain Eukaryota; kingdom Metazoa; phylum Chordata; class Actinopteri; order Perciformes; family Nototheniidae; genus Trematomus; species Trematomus loennbergii. The sequence goes on along the minus strand of JAAOOA010001219.1, from coordinate 114,051 downwards.
GTCACTCTTTAGTGTCCCCTGGTCTCCCAGCTGTGTGCGTCACTCTTTAGTGTCCCCTGGTCTCCAGCTGTGTGCGTCACTCTTTAGTGTCCCCTGGTCTCCAGCTGTGTGCGTCACTCTTTAGTGTCCCCTGGTCTCCAGCTGTGTGCATCACTCTTTAGTGTCCCCTGGTCTCCAGCTGTGTGCGTCACTCATTAGTGTCCCCTGGTCTCCCAGCTGTGTGCGTCACTCTTTAGTGTCCCCTGGTCTCCAGCTGTGTGCGTCACTCTTTAGTGTCCCCTGGTCTCCAGCTGTGTGCGTCACTCTTTAGTGTCCCCTGGTCTCCAGCTGTGTTCCTCCGTAGGAACTGGCTAAAGATCATGTGACCCGGCAACACGTCCAATGAGAAATACTATAATGACGCAGAGCCAAGAGAAAGATTCTGAGGTCAGGGAGGGTGAGCAGCACACCAGGTGCATCATGGGAAATGTAGTTTCCAGCCAATCTGCTGCTCCGATCAGCAGCTTAATGACCAATAAAATGAACTATAGATGATGGAGGAGAGATAATTGAGAGAGTAAAATATAAACCCTGTAAATATATATCTGAGGTCGATCGCTGACGTGACTCTTTCATCAGACTGAACTCTGACAAGAACACTAAAAGTCAATCCAGCCCTGATGAAAGAGTGTGTGTGTGTGTGTGTGTGTGTGTGTGAGTGTGAGTGTGTGTGTGTGTGTGTGTGTGTGTGTGTGTGTGTGTGTGTGTGTGTGAAGGTGTGTGTGTGTGTGTGTGTGTGTTGTGTGTGTTGTGTGTGTGTGTGTGTGTGTGTGTTGTGTGTGTGTGTGTGTGTGTGTGCTGAGGCGACTCTTTGCATCATCAATAAGCAGCTCGATGAGGTTGTAATGATTAACTCTGCTCTGCCTGCAGACTGGAGATCCATAGCTGCACATTATTCTCCGTGTATCACTTTTCTTTATGTAACTCTGTTCTATCAGCTGCTCTCTTCTCTCTGTTCTATCAGCTGCTCTCACCATGTACACTCTTCACTCAGAGGACATCTACTTTTACAAAGGCTCTCAGGTAAAGAGAAGATGCCTTAACAGTTTCCACACACTGTGATACTACACTCCATTGGACTGCTTTGTTCACTTCTGGAACAAAATGACATCACTGTGAACACACTCTCCTATTGGAGCACATTGTACGTGATAGGCTAAGGGGCGGGACATCTCTAAGTGGGTCGACCAATCACAACAGAGACAACCAGCTGATATTTATTCATGGCAGAGAGAAAGTCCTTCTGTTGAGACTCCATTTACATTCTGTTATAGACTGAGAGAGGGGGGTCCTGATGGAGCTGTCCGCTCAGATCGCCTGTCTGGAGAGGAAACCCTTAAGTCTGCAGGGAAACCCTTAAGTGTTCCTGCAGGAGAGTTGTTCCCCTTAAGGGTTAGGAAGTGGTGGTGTTTCTCCGTCGATTAAATAAAGTCTAAGAAAATCCTCTTTGTGATTTAGAGCAGGAGACAAAGGTGTGTGTGTGTGTGTGTGTGTGTGTGTGTGTGTGTAGGT
>JAAOOA010001219.1:82500-105000 GCA_012861695.1 Trematomus loennbergii | reverse complement strand
TGTTGTTGTGTTGTACGCACAGTTAGCACAGTATAATGGTTGACTCTGAGCAGGTCTGACCCCTCCATCAGACCCATGAGGGGCTTCTCTGGGGGGGCTTCTTGTGGCTCCGCCCCTAATAACAAGTTCACATCGTTCTTTAAACAACATCATTATAATGTTGTTACTAGAACACGTTTCTGGTGGAATAACCCAGACCCCCGACCGACTGCAGGCTGAGGCCCTCTGACTGCAGGCTGAGGCCCTCTGACTGCAGGCTGAGGCCCTCTGACTGCAGGCTGAGGCCCGACCGACTGCAGGCTGAGGCCCGACCGACTGCAGGCTGAGGCCCTCTGACTGCAGGCTGAGGCCCTCTGACTGCAGGCTGAGGCCCGACCGACTGCAGGCTGAGGCCCGACCGACTGCAGGCTGAGGCCCGACCGACTGCAGGCTGAGGCCCTCTGACTGCAGGCTGAGGCCCGACCGACTGCAGGCTGAGGCCCGACCGACTGCAGGCTGAGGCCCGACCGACTGCAGGCTGAGGCCCTCTGACTGCAGGCTGAGGCCCTCTGACTGCAGGCTGAGGCCCTCTGACTGCAGGCTGAGGCCCGACTGACTGCAGGCTGAGGCCAGACCGACTGCAGGCTGATGTTTCTGATGGAATAACCCCAGACCTCCGACTGACTGCAGGCTGAGGCCCGACCGACTGCAGGCTGAGGCCATCTGACCGACTGCAGGCTGAGGCCGACCGACTGCAGGCTGAGGCCCGACTGACTGCAGGCTGATCGTTTCTGATGGAATAACCCCAGACCTCCGACTGACTGCAGGCTGAGGCCATACTCACCTTCACTTAGTTATTGATGATGTCATCAGTAATGATAATAATACGCTCGTCCTGACGCTCAAACACGCTTAGCGTTCATGCACTTTTACACCTTAGGTCTCTAACACTTTCATCTGGTTCCCTTTATGATAAACTCCCTCAAAGCCCCCCCCCCCCGAGCCCCCCCGAGCCCCGCCGAGTCCTGCAGAGTTATTCTCAGAGTTCACATCAATAAAGGAGTTTGTAGATCTTCTTCTGCATGGAGTCTTTATAGAAAGAATAGATGGTGATCAGATACATGCTGCTCAGAGAGATGGCTGCTCCGAGGCTCAAGGGTTCCCACGGGGGGGGGGGAGGGGGGGCAAATACCTGGGGAGGGGTTGGACACACTCATCTTGACACTATTCACACACACTCACTCACACACTCAGTTATTCTCACACACACACACACGCATACACACACACACCACACACACACCACACACACACACACACAGGAGTGGGTTAATGGTCAGGCTGATCCTCACAGATATAATCGTGTTTCGCTGCAGGTGTTCAATATGTTCCAGAAAACAAGAGTCACAAGACGAGAGAGGAAGAAGAAGACGAGCTGGAGTCATGAGTTCAGTTTAGTAACGTCTATCTAAATGCTTCAGCGTTCAGATAGAGAGAGGGAAGAGGATCAGAATGAGATTTCCAGACCAGGAGGAAGACGTAATTTAATGATAAACTGAGTGTAACGTCGGAGAGAAAGGAAAACATCATTGAGTTAAATATTTAAAGATGCATCCGTTTCCCTCGGAGACAGTTTGATAAATACTGCACTTTGTATCTGCCCTGATGTCGGGTCAGAATAATGACATGTATTTATTCTGCAGACCTTCAGCCTCTCTGTGTTTTCAGGTCCTTCGAGTCTCTTTACAGACATTTTGCCTCTTTTTGGTCCATTTTATGTACATTTTGCATAGTTTTCGGTTTCACTGCTTTTCTGCTTTTTAAGTGTATTGATTACTGTATTATCAGTGAAAATATGTATTGATTACTGTATTATCAATGAAAATATGTATTTATTGCTGTATTATCAGTGAAAATATGTATTGATTACTGTATTATCAGTGACAATATGTATTTATTACTGTATTATCAGTGACAATATGTATTTATTACTGTATTATCATTGAAAATATGTATTGATTACTGTATTATCAGTGAAAATATGTATTTATTACTGTATTATCAGTGAAAATATGTATTGATTACTGTATTATCAGTGACAATATGTATTTAGCTGTATTATCAGTGAAAATATGTATTGATTACTATATTATCAGTGAAAATATGTATTGATTACTGTATTATCAGTGACAATATGTATTTATTGCTGTATTATCATTAAAAATATGTATTGATTGCTGTATTATCAGTGAAAATATGTATTTATTGCTGTATTATCAGTGAAAATATCTGCACTGCATTACATTAATGAACACAATGCACACAATATCAGTTTTATTTTTGTATTTGTATTACTGCACATATTTTATTCCATTCTATTTATATGTCTATATTTTACTATATTTGTTATTATTGTATAATGTCATTATAGTTTTCTTAAAATAGTTCTTTGTAATCTTTGTTTTACCTCGATGTCCACGCCATCGAGTCCAGCTCTCCGGACGTGTCCACCTCCTGGGAAAAGCTTCATATTTAATATCTGGTGAAATAATGCCAGTTTTCTGATTTACAGATGACTTTCCTTCAAAGAGGAAACTAATGCAATATTCACGTTTCACTTAGTTATTGATGATGTCATTAGTAATAATGATTATAAAAATAATACATGGGATTTTTATAGCGCTTGTCCTCAAAGACGCTCCTGCACTTTGACACGTTACGTCTTTAACACTGGTTTATTTTCTGATCTTTGATTTGATTTTCTTAATAAAATACTCCCTCAAAGCCCCCCCCCTACCCCCCCCCCCCCTGCTCTCAGACCCTGGAGTTAGTCTGCACCTGGTAATAAACCTGCTGCTTTGCACTTGATGATAAAGACTTGAAACTTGAATCTTGAAACTTGAAATATCCCAGAATCTGACCTCCTCGTGCAGTCGGAGAATCATTGATCCGAGGCCTAAGTGCCCCCCCCCCCCGATGACCAGACAGACCCGGGTCAGAGGTCAAAGGTCCCCCCCCCCACCCCCAAGGTCACCGGCGTGAGTCTAATTTAATCTTTCAAAGTTATTATATTTTCTGCGATATAAAATAAATGCAAGGATTTTAAATGTAGTTCTTTCTACACAATAAATATTATATATTTTTGTATTTATTTCAAAATGTAACGCAACATCTTGATTTGTTCTTTCAATATTTAACAAATGTATTTTTGGAAAATGTTATCGGAAATGTTTTGATTTGTTCCCACATTTTTTTTCTTAAATTGCAAGCAGATGACCAGACAGACCCGGGTCAGAGGTCAAAGGTCGTCCAACCATCAAGGTCACCATGAGTCTAATTAATCTCCACAGTAAAAGAGAGCCTCTGTTTTCCTCTGCAGATCTGAATCGATACTGAAGACTCATAATACAGCGAGGAATCTCCATAATCCATACCAAGAGGGTCTGAAGTTCAGAGGAAACACTTTCATACACTCAGTTATTGTCTGTCACATGGGGGGGGGGGGGTCTTTATCCATGATACTGGTTCTGACCTGACCCACTGCTTAAAGAAACCAACCCCCACAGAATGATCATTGGAGCATCGACTTCCTGTCTTTGTTGAGTCTTTCTCTGTTTCCACTCACAGCCTCCAGGTTTCTCTTTACAGGGATCAACACTTTACCTCTTCGATTCTCTTAAACACTTTCACACTTTGACTTTGGTCATTTTCCGTTGTTTTGTTGACGTGTTGCATCTAGTTTTAGTTCCCGAGGGTCTTTTAGTGGGTTGGGTTTTAGTAGTTTGCAGCTTTTCTGGTAGTTTTGCATTGCTTTCTATACAGTTTGTGTTTTTTTAGAACGTACACGAACGTACACGAACGTACACGAGCGTACACGAACGTACACGAGCGTACACGAACGTACACGAACGTACACGAACGTACACGAGCGTACACGAGCGTACACGAACGTACACGAACGTACACGAACGTACACGAACGTACACGAGCGTACACGAACGTACACGAACGTACACTACACGAACGTACACGAGCGTACACGAACGTACACGAACGTACACGAGCGTACACGAACGTACACGAACGTACACGAGCGTACACGAACGTACACGAACGTACACGAACGTACACTACACGAACGTACACGAGCGTACACGAACGTACACGAACGTACACTACACGAACGTACACGAGCGTACACGAACGTACACGAGCGTACACGAGCGTACACACGAACGTACACGAGCGTACACGAATGTACACAAGCTAACACAAACTCACAGAATCTAACATGAAGAGACTTAACACAAACCTACACAAACATTAATGACCGAACACAAACAAACCATCCAAAAAAGGCTTGTTTTCTGATCCAATAATACTCTGAACATCACGCACCAACCTCTAATAACTTCTATCTTCCTGGACAGAGACTTCTAACATCTGATTTGTTCCACAGAGAAACCGTCACCCTCTGCTTTCCCGCTGACACCTCTCTGTTTGCTTTGTTCTGTGATTACGTTAACGAGGATGAAGAGGCTCCACACCTTCCTCTGGGTTTCTGCTGAGCGGCGGCTTTTCCTCTGATTTCATTCTGTTTGACTTTACAGCCGCCAGTAAAAACAGCTTTTGATACGGCGAGCTGTTAAAGTGTAAAGAGCCTCGACTAAACAAGCCGTCAGCGGCCTGCCAATAAAAAATGAAAACCCATTTAAGAGGAACGAGGTGTGTCTGCGGTCACTCAATAAACCAAACAGAGGGGGGGGGGGGGGGGCGGCCGGAGAGACAAGGTCACAACGAGAAGCTCCACCGACACAAAGAGCGTTCAATCATCAATACCAAAGAGCGTTCAATCATCAATACCAAAGAGCGTTCAATCATCAATACCAAAGAGCATTCAGTCATCAATACACCATTTTCTATCCACCAGACTCAGGGACAGTTCATCCCACAGGCCATCAGAGAGTTAAACACCTGAACTTTAGAAACAACATCTGGTTGCTACTCATATCAATATCCCAATGACTGTACTTATAGACTATTCTGCACTATTTATATTATTTGATTGGATTGATTTACCTGTACTATGTTATCTGTGTTATTGTGTTGCTCTGTGGGAGGAGCCTGTGACCTCAGATTTTCATTGACTGGACAGCTCTTGTGTGTTCTCTAGGACGTGCATCTCAACCTGCCATTGGTTAAAGATACAAGTCCTTCTTAAGTTAAATGGCATTATGATCATATTTATGGTGTTTTCAAAAAGAGACATAAAACCAAAACCTTAAAGCATTTGTAATACTGCGAAGAGCTATAGCCTTTCAGGTCTTTGGAGATAAAGTGAAGAAAACTATATATTTTACTGTTCGAACCAAATAAATCCAGCCTATAAATCAAAAACAACTCTTCCATGTATTTCTGTAGCCTCAGCAGAAAGCTATGAACAGTACCATCTCATCAAAAGGGTGATTTTAATATCCAAAGTGAACAAATAATCATTAATTCCTCAGCTTAACTTCCCTTGGGATATTTAGCAGGAATCCCTTTGCAGCCTAGAGGGAAATGTGAAATGGTGGATTATGTAAATGTTTAAAATAATGTCATTTCTGGTTTAAAGCTAAGTTTTAGTTCAAATGCTGCGATGAATCATAAGTGAATGCAGGATTAATGTTTCTCATTCACACCAAATACATTCAATCAGAGACAGACTCGAACCTCACATTTCTGAACAGTAAAGTCTTAAAGCTAAAGTTGAGAACACTACCTGGGACTTTCTTTGGTAAAATGTCAAGTATTATTTTAATATGCAATTACAGCAATTATGCATTAAATCCCCAGCTTAACTTCCCATTGGAATATTTTGTAGAAATCCCTTTGCAACCATAGTGGGAAATGTGAAATAGTGGATTATATCAATGTGTAAAAGTGTGATGTTTTTTCATCTTTCCAAAGTATTTTTAAACAAACACAAATACTACACACAGACTAGAAAGCAATGCTAAACGACCAACAGAAGACACTGACTAACAGCAGATGCAACATGTCAACAAAGCAATGCTAAACCACCAAAATGGACCAAAACAAATATAAAACTACCAAAAAGACATGAAAAACGAACATAATACATAATAATGAAGAGTCTGACACAGAAAACTGTAAAAAATAAACAAAAGAACTGTGTCTTCTCCTAGGTTAACTGATACATACTTGTTAAACACTCACAGAGTCTGTCGGCGGATCCAGAGTGCCATCCTCTCCGGGGCTCAAACGAGCTAACTCCAGCTAGCTGCTTAAGCTAACTATCGGCCTAGCAAAGCGGTTAGCATCCCGTTAGCTTAGTGGTTAGCATCCCGTTAGCTTAGCGGCTAAGATGCTGCTCACTCTTAAAACAAACATTATTATTATTGAAATCCTTCATATCTCCCGTCAGTTTTCCTTCCGTTACCGGAACATCTACCTGTGTTTAGGCCCCGCCCCCTCACCTGTTCAATCACACAGGTGTGTCTGATTGACCAATGAAAACACAGCATTCAAAATAATATTGTATTATTTAAAAGGTTATTTATTTGTATTAACTAAACATAAGATCTACAACTTTCTATTCTATGGGTTTCACACACTTACATAACATGGAAGTATTACCTGTTTGGTTCCTGTCAAGGCTTTTAGATATATTAGAATATATTTAAAATAACAACAAGAAAGACTTTCAAATACTTAAAATATATACATTAAATAACTTAAAAGTACATTTTTAAAGCTTAAACATAGTATGAAACATGAATAACATTAATGCATGTTCAGTACATTTTCTTTACTTACTACATTTAACTCTCAGAAATATACACATACCACAAAGACCCCAAAATAGTTAAAAAGCGACTAAGAACGACCACAAATAAACGTACAACTTTTAAGATTAAATGCAAACTTCCTTTTTAATAATTGTACATGCATTTCTATCGTACTACCTAGTCATATAATATATTTATTTAATGGCCTTTTTTTCCTCCTTACTTCCAGAAACAAATTTGCTTTTTCCATCAAATCTGTAAACTAATGCATTACTGCTTGGGGGGGGGGGGGTATAATGTGATTAACCGTGGTTTAAATCTGAGTCTGAATCACACGTTCACTAAACCCGTGTAAAACTTTCATATTTCTTACGCTTCTTGAGATATCTGAACCCGTCTCTGGCTCTTTGCTGTAACCATGGTGAATGTCTCCTCTAAATATTTGCAGGAAACATTCATATAGAATTAAAGAAATATACAATAAAGAAGATATATGTAAATACAATAACATATAGTGTAGTTCACACATTCAAAAGCTGTGCAGTTGTTATAAAGTGTAATGCTTAGACAGATATATATATATAGTCCTGAATATGTGCCTCATGGTAAAAGAATACTTGTTTTCCCATAAAAGCCTCGTTACCGTCCTCCACGACTTCCTGTTTATGATATTTCCTGAGTGATGTCAGGCTTCATTTCTCCTCTCCTTTATTTAATGCTGTTCCCTCATGTGTCTCAGATCTCTAATGCTCCCTGTGCATTATGGGATGCATTCAGAGGCATAGTGCATTATGGGATGCATTCAGAGACATAGTGCATTATGGGATGCATTCAGAGACATAGTGCATCATCAGCGTCAGAAACAGATCTGAGAGGCTAATGATCCGCGGGGAATAAATGAGTGCAGAACAGAGAGGAATCTGCAGCAGCTGAGACACACGGAGACACACGGAGACACACGGAGAGACACTGAGACACACGGAGACACACGGAGACACACGGAGAGACACTGAGACACACTGAGACACACGGAGAGACACTGAGACACAAGGAGAGACACTGAGACACACGGAGAGACACTGAGAGACACTGAGACACACTGAGACACACGGAGACACACGGAGACACACGAGGAGGACACTGAGACACACGGAGAGACACTGAGACACACTGAGACACACTGAGAGACACTGAGACACACGGAGAGACACTGAGAGACACTGAGACCACTGAGAGACACAGAGAGACACTGAGAGACACTGAGACACACTGAGACACACTGAGACACACTGAGACACACTGAGAGACACTGAGACACACTGAGAGACACTGAGACACACTGAGACACACTGAGAGACACTGAGACACACGGAGAGACACTGAGACACACGGAGAGACACTGAGACACACTGAGACACACGGAGAGACACTGAGACACACGGAGACACACTGAGACACACGGAGAGACACTGAGACACACTGAGACACATGGAGACACACTGAGACACACTGAGACACACGGAGAGACACTGAGACACACGGAGACACACTGAGACACACGGAGAGACACTGAGACACACGGAGAGACACTGAGACACACTGAGACACACTGAGACACACTGAGAGACACTGAGACACACTGAGAGACACTGAGACACACTGAGACACACTGAGAGACACTGAGACACACTGAGACACACTGAGACATACTGAGAAGGTGACCTCATATGTTCTAAGCGTGTTGCTCATATGTTATAAGCGTGTTGCTCATGTGTAAATGTGGTCTCATAGTTTCTAAAGTGACCTCATATGTTCTAAACGTGACGCTCATATGTTCTAAATGTGACGCTCATATGTTCTAAACGTGACCCTCATATGTTCTAAGCGTGTTGCTCATAGGTTCTAAATGTGACGCTCATATGTTCTAAACGTAACGCTCATATGTTCTAAGTGTGTTGCTCATATGTTCTAAACTATCATATGTTCTAAACTCTCATATTTTCTAAGCGTGGCTCTCATATGTTCGAAACGTGACCTCATATGACGCTCGTATGTTCTGAACATGTTGCTCATATATTCTAAACGCTCATATGTTCTAAAGGTGACGCTCATATGTTCTAAACGTGACGCTCATATGTTCTAAACGTGACGCTCATATGTTCTAAACGTGTTGCTCATATGTTCTAAACGTGTTGCTCATATGTTAAACGTGATGCTCATATGTTCTAAACGTGATGCTCATATGTTCTAAACGTTGTTGCTCATATGTTCTAAACGTGACGCTCATATGTTCTAAACGTGTGGCTCATATGTTCTAAACGTGACGCTCATATGTTCTAAACGTGTTGCTCATATGTTCTAAACGTGTTGCTCATATGTTCTAAACGTGACGCTCATATGTTCTAAACGTGACGCTCATATGTTCTAAATGTGATGCTCATATGTTCTAACGTGACGCTCATATGTTCTAAACGTGTTGCTCATATGTTCTAAACATGTTGCTCATATGTTCTAAATGTGACGCTCATATGTTCTAAACGTGTGCTCATATGTTCTAAACGCTCATATGTTCTAAATGCTCATATGTTCTAAACGCTCATATGTTCTAAATGCTCATATGTTCTAAATGCTCATATGTCTAAACGTGTTGCTCATATGTTCTAAGCGTGTTGCTCATATGTTCTAAAGTTGTTGCTCATATGTTCTAAACGTGACGCTCATATGTTCTAAACGTGATGCTCATATGTTCTAAACGTGACGCTCATATGTTCTAAACGTGACGTCTCATATGTTCTAAACGTGACGGTCATATATTCTAAACGTGTCGCTCATATGTTCTAAACTCTCATATGTTCTAAGCGTGTTGCTCATATGTTCTAAAACTCTCATATGTTCTAAGCGTGTTGCTCATATATTCTAAACGCTCATATGTTCTAAGCGTGTTGCTCATATGTTCCTAACGTGTTGCTCATATGTTCCTAATGTGTTAGCTGTGTCTCTGCAGACCCTGGGCTCCTCAGCGATCCGTCTCCATTGTTTTAATTCCATTAATGCAGTTTATTACCGTCTCAGTGTCCTCTTTATTTATGACCCTCTAAATGCATGTATAATCAGGCGGTGATTTCCATCTCTCTGAGTTCCCCCCCGACCTGACACTTTATGTCTGCCTTTTATTTGCAGAGTGCATGCTGTCCATATGTTAGCCTAATAGTTGCTATAATTCTCAGTGTTTTATAAGCAGCTAGAGATGCGTTTTAATAACCCCTCACTAATGGGCTGACCCCCCCCTGTATTTGCATAGAGATGAATTACTGCGGCCGGCTTGACGTGACTTTTAAAATATGATTGAGGAGGTTATTATTGCTGCACTATGATTCGTGTTAACAGGTTATTTAGCGGCTAGTGCTAATAAAAACAGGGGGGGGGGTCTGAAGGGGGGGGGAGGGGCACGACCGGCTCTGCATCGTCATTAATCAAAAGAGAGGATCCTTTACACTGAGACACCGGGGGACAGAATACGATACAAATGCAAATACTATATAAAATACTTAAATAAAATATAGAAAATGTAAAAGATTTGAATTAAAAATAATAATAAGTAAAAAAACAGTGAATTTAAATATATGATTACATTAATTTTAAAAAGAAGATTAAATAAGAAAATAATACAAAGCTCAATAAATAATGAAGCAAATCTAAACAGAAATATAATGTGTTCGTATTTAAACACATTATCTTTACTGACTTCAAATATTTCATATTTCTAATATTCATTGACATGTTTATTTATATGTATCAGAAACTACAGGCTTACTTTGCTTTAAAGTGTTAAGTATTGAGACGAGAGCTGTCAGATTACTGAGGAACAGGAGGAGTGGGGACAAAGATGAAGAAACCGGAGAATGGAAATATATATGTGTTGTGTGTGTGTGTGTGTGTGTGTGTGTGGTGTGTGGTGTGTGTGTGTGTGTGTGTGTGTGTGTGTGTGTGTGTGTGTGTGGTGTTGTGTGTGTGTGTGTGTGTGTGTGTGTGTGTGTGTGTGTGTGTGTGTGGTGTGTGTGTGTGTGTGTGTGTGTGAGGTAGAGGTGAGACATCATACAGGAGATTACTCTGAATAAATAGAGATTACATCTCCATGCTCCAACAGCAGCAGGTGAGCTCTACCTGACACACACACACACACACACACACACACACACACACACACACACACACACACACACACACACACACACACACACATTAAGCTTGACACACACTATGTGTGAAATTAGTCTTGGGTCTTGGATTTCAATGGGAAAGTTGAATAAAGGGTTAGGTGTAAACGCATCATCATGCCTACCATTAGCCACCTTTAGCTTAGCGGTGGTGACGTGAAGTCATGTGACCGTGCTGTAGTTCCTTTATAGCCCAACATTAGCCTCCTTTAGCTTAGCGGTGGTGACGTGAAGTCATGTGACCGTGCTGTAGTTCTTATAGCCCAACATTAGCCGCCTTTAGCTTAGCGGTGGTGAGGTGAAGTCATGTGACCGTGCTGTAGTTCCTTTATAGCCTAACATTAGCCGCCTTTAGCTTAGCGGTGGTGACGTGAAGTCATGTGACTGTGCTGTAGTTCCTTTATAGCCCAACATTAGCCACCTTTAGCTTAGCGGTGGTGACGTGAAGTCATGTGACCGTCCTGTAGTTCCTTTATAGCCCAACATTAGCCCCTTTAGCTTAGCGGTGGTGACGTGAAGTCATGTGACCGTGCTGTAGTTCCTTTATAGCCCAACATTAGCCACCTTTAGCTTAGCGGTGGTGACGTGAAGTCATGTGACCGTGCTGTAGTTCCTTTATAGCCCAAACATTAGCCTCCTTTAGCTTAGCGGTGGTGACGTGAAGTCATGTGACTGTGCTGTATTCCTTTATAGCCCAACATTAGCCTCCTTTAGCTTAGCGGTGGTGACGTGAAGTCATGTGACCGTGCTGTAGTTCCTTTATAGCCCAACATTAGCCTCCTTTAGCTTAGCGGTGGTGACGTGAAGTCATGTGACCGTGCTGTAGTTCCTTTATAGCCAACATTAGCCGCCTTTAGCTTAGCGGTGTGACGTGAAGTCATGTGACCGTGCTGTAGTTCCTTTATAGCCCAACATTAGCCTCCTTTAGCTTAGCGGTGGTGACGTGAAGTCATGTGACCGTGCTGTAGTTCCTTTATAGCCCAACATTAGCCTCCTTTAGCTTAGCGGTGGTGACGTGAAGTCATATGACCGTGCTGTAGTTCCTTTATAGCCCAACATTAGCCACCTTTAGCTTAGCGGTGGTGACGTGAAGTCATATGACCGTGCTGTAGTTCCTTTATAGCCCAACATTAGCCACCTTTAGCTTAGCGGTGTGACGTGAAGTCATGTGACCGTGCTGTAGTTCCTTTATAGCCCAACATTAGCCACCTTTAGCTTAGCGGTGGTGACGTGAAGTCATGTGACCGTGCTGTATTCCTTTATAGCCCAACATTAGCCACCTTTAGCTTAGCGGTGGTGACGTGAAGTCATGTGACCGTGCTGTAGTTCCTCTATAGCCCAACATTAGCCACCTTTAGCTTAGCGGTGCTGACGTGAAGTCATGTGACCGTGCTGTAGTTCCTTTATAGCCCAACATTAGCCACCTTTAGCTTAGCGGTGGTGAGGTGAAGTCATGTGACCGTGCAGTAGGACCTTCAGAGCCTGACGCTAGCTTCTTCAGTGGTGTAATAACATGTGGAGATTATCTGCTGAACACGGAGATGTATTTATTTGTTGAATCTCTGTAGTCATTCTGCAGGTTAATGGAGGCTCTGCTCAGTGATCCCCCTCCTCCTCTTCCTCCTCATAATGGAGGACCCTCTCCTTCCTCCTTATCTCCCGCTTGCAGGCTGTTTCAGGGAGATAAGACCCCCCCCTCCTCCCCCCCCCCCTCAACACATGTCCCTGTATGTAATCTGTTGTAGAACATGGATGCCTCTATAGGCTCTTTATAAAGGAGCCCATCAGTCTCAGCTACAGGTGATGATCTACAGGTGTTCAGCTACAGGTGATACATGCTGTTTACAACACAGAGAGGTGTGTCGCCTCTCTGATGGACCACACACACACACACACACACACACACACACACACACACACACACAACACACACACACACACACACTTAATGTCTATCTGTTTATCAGCTAACTGCTTGAATGAACTCAAACTATTCTTTGTATTTATTTATTTCTCACGTTCACTTTCTTATAAATAATAGTATGTTATCCTTTTTTTAATTCATAATAAATTATTATTTGAGTGCATTAGATGTCATGTGTTTTTAACAGAGTTTAAAATAAAAGTCATTGTTATAATGATGGTGTTTTTCATGAAGCTGAGAAATGTGTGTTTTTAGGAGAAGTGTTTCAACTCAATATCATTATAATCCTCAGGATGTTTTAAAGGTGTGTTTAAATTAGAACGGATGAATTAGCATTAGCTTGTTTATTTACTCAAACTATTCATTGTATTTATGACTTTGCAGTATTTTAATTTTTCATGTTTACATTTGTTTTAGATAATAATATTTTTGTATTTGTATTCATAATATTGTTACATTCTTCTACAAAATATTTCAGTTTTCTCTTTTCTTCTTCCTCCTGTAGATCAGAGGTTCATCCATGAAGAATCAAATGTTACATTCATAATCATCAGTTCAGTGATATATCATCTGTTTGATATGTCCTGTTTCACTTTAATGATCAATCATTATAAAACATATTATTCTGAAATGGACCAATCAATACTTTTACTGTCTTTAACTATATTCTGATGAGAATACTTTTCTACTGTTACTCAAACCTCCAGAAGTGTTTTTGAATGTTTTCTTTATGAAATGTGTGTTATTCACAGACTGATCATTGATTGGATTATCAGTGATCATCCAATCAATGATCATCTGTGACGCTGAGTCTGCCCGGCAGCACGTTGTATGTATTACTCATCTACCCTCATTTAAAGGCAGACTTCCTCACAGAGCCCCTCCTCCAACACACACGAACGCGCACATGACCAATGAGGGCACGAGATAAGTTTGTGCCCAGATGGAAGGCTGACAGGCAGGTAGGCCATCCAGTTATTTTAACCCGGGCCGGCTCAGATGATTGGTCGTGCTCTTTACAGTACTACGGCTTCAAAGCATTTCATGCATTCATTGCTATCGGGATGTTTAGAGCATCCATATAATATAAGTGTTTCTGAAGTGAATTACCTACCCCACCTTTAAGTGTTATTTAATTATTAAACGTTTCGGTTTTATTTTTTTTTTAAGTAAATAAAATAATTTCAGATTTTCATTTGATTTGTTAAAAAATTATCACAAATGTCTTAAAGTTTAAATTTAAAATTTAAAAATGTAATAAAACCAAATAATCTAAATCGATCCCAGCAGGAAATCCCATAATGATGATAATAATGAAGTGATATCTGAAAGCAGCTGATGATAAATGGACCGTTAAATTAACTCATTAATGACTGACTCAATGACGTCATTAATGATTAATTAATTAACCAGGTGAGCTCATTAAGGGGGGGGGGGGGGGACAACAGGAAGCATTTGAGATTTTATTAAATAAAAGTGCATTACATTTGAACCCGCCGTGACACACAGGCTTCACACACATATAAATAATGTGGGGGGGGCGGTATGTACAGGTGGTGCGTTCAGGGACCACTGAGTTTATAGTCTCTGCAGTGAATACAAAAGGAAATGAAAGCTGGTCTGTACAAAAACACGGAGAATCACAGCGGGGGGTTCTGGGTATTTTTACAAGAGTCCAAAGAACCGGAAAACCGTCAAACCGGAACCGGAAGTCTACGAACCGGAACCGTACGTCCTTCATCCATCACTTTGCAAACAAGAAATCCTTATAGTCTGAAAAAGTGCGACTCCGAGAGTTCGAGTTCATCTCCAGAAACAGGAAGTAAAGGAATAAAAGAAATACAAATAAAATGTGTTTAAAAGATTAAACCAATAAAACGATTAAAGAAAATAAAGAAATGGAAATGAAAGAAATAAAATATATACAAATTAAGAAATGAACATAACAGAAATAAAAAAGTGTATTTGTGTTGATGTGCAGATTAGGAGCTGTCATTGTCCGAGGCGTGCAGCGCGTGCACGGGCTTGTGCTTCTTGAGCAGCACGTGCAGCTTCTCGTCGTCAGAGTTGGGGTCCAGAGGTTTGTTGTAGTCTTCATCCTCCTCCTCCTCTTCATCAGAGCCCTTCAGCCTCTCTGTCTCTGAGTCCTGTTTCTTCTTCGCTGTCGCCATCTCCGCCGCGTGCTTCTTCCGCCACTTGGTCCTCCGGTTCTGGAACCACACCTGAGAACACACAGATAATAAACACACTCATTAACACACACACTCATTAAACACACACACACACAACACACACACACACATCATTAAACACACACACACACACACTCATTAAACACACACACACACACACACACACACACACACACACACACACACACACACACACACACACACACACACACCTGATGCTGAGATCTGCAGAAGTCCTTTTTTAAACTCCTCTAATTTGCAGGATAAACTGAATAAACGTTGTTTTTTTGCACGATTTAACTTTAAGAAACTGCAAATTATATTATAATAACACACTCATTAACACACACATTAACACACACTCATTAACAGGGACGTGCATAGACATTTGGGGGCTATTCCTCTAAACCAGAAGACCTTTTGAAAATTCTAACTGTTTTTAATGTAAAAAGTTCATCAAATCAAAGCACAACCCGTCACAGTGACTCTCAGTTGACTTTGATGTCCAGCTGCTCAATTCCTTATTCAGGCACATGTGAGTTTAGCGGTCCATGACAGTATCTAATGTTAGTAACTATTAAAGAACCAAACGTTCTGTTCTAACGTAGTTTGTACCTGCTGTGCAGACACTCTGAGAACTTAGGCTTTAAAGACAGAAGCACAATAACAAGTATATTTAGGTGTATTTTTGTAAAAAACCGACGGTGTCAAGAGGAAGTAAAGTCCCCTGCTCTGTCCCCTGGTCTGTCCCCTGGTCTGTCCCCTGCTCTGTCCCCTGCTCTGTCCCCTGCTCTGTCCCCTGGTCTGTCCCTATCCTCTAACTGCAATGAGAAAACTCTAAATCAATATAAGCATATTTAAAAGGGGACATTTCCGGGGACAGATTGACCCGGGGATTGGCCTCCAAAGCCAGGCAGGCATGGTGTGATCCTCAGAGCATGTGAGGCCGGAGGGCTTTCCTTTGCTATCAGCTGTCAGATTGTAAACAAAGTCACGTGATTGGGGACAGATGAGAGCGCTGACGAGGTGTGCTTCAATGTGGGCTTATCGGCCTCTCCAGAGGGGCAGGTCAGCCAAGGAGGGCAGACGGGAACACTAGCCCGTACCTGTGCACGTCCCTGCTCATTAACACACACACACACACACACACACACACACACACACACACACACACACACACACACACACACACACACACACACACACACACACACACACACACCTGATGCTGAGACTTCCTTCACGTTTTAAACTCCCTGGAAAAACGATGTAAAACTCCGCAGGATTTACACAAACCAAAAAACCCTTCCGTCACTTTTTGCACGATTTCAAAAGAAACTGCGAGAGAAACGAGTGAACTAAATACATGAATCTACCGGCAGGGTTGAGACAAGTAAAGGTTTCATTCTGTAGAAACAATGTGTGCAGAAGTCCGGGTTTACTTGCATAACTAAACGGACTAAAGAAACAGAGTCAGGTGCCGCACTCTTCCTCAGGAAGTGTCTCCACACACACTCAGACACACACACACTCAGACACACAGACACACAGACACACACACACACACACACACACACACACACAGACACACACAGACACTGCAGACATGAAGCACCTTCTCTTACTTTTTTACACCATTTAACAAAAATATAACTTATATTTCCAGCCCCAGAAAAACATCGTTTTCCTCCTGACTGCAGATTACAGAAAACAGATTACAGATGATCTGATAACCAGCAGAACAACCGGAGACAGAGTCCGTGCTTCACGCTCACAAATAACACGTGATTTGTGTCCGCAGAAAGCTCAGCAGTCTGCTTCCACTCTTTATAGAAACCTCTACCGGCTTCACTCAGACAGACAGCAGAGGACCATCTGAGTCCTGGTCTACAGCCTCAGGATGCAGACATTACACACCGAGTCACCATCAGTCTCTCTGCAGGACCACATGCAAACAGAAACCCGGGCTGAGGGTTCAGAATGAAACTCAAATCACTCCGAACATTTCCATATATTTATAAATCCACTTTCTTCAGGATTTAACTCAGTTTGCAGGATTAGTGAAATAAAGCCTCAGAGTTCCTCAGACTGATCTCAGATCAGACTCTCTCTGTGATGTTAAATGTGAAGCAGCAGAAACACTGATTCTCTCCTGATGTCTGATCTCTGCTGCGGGGTTAATGAAACCCTCAGCCCGGGTCAGAGCTCCGGGACCCGGGTCAGAGCTCCGGGACCCGGGTCAGAGCTCCTGCATCAACTCCTGGAGAACCACCAAATAAAGAAAAGACCCCCTCATGCAGATCTCCCCGTCCTCACTCTCTCTTTTAGATCTGCTTTAACACTCCACATGAAACTAATGCTGTTAAACACCATCTGCACACACACACACACACACACACACACACACACACACACACAACACACACACACACCACACACACACACACACACCCTAACCCTTATATTTGTAGTTCTGAGAAACAACGAGCAGAATTTAAACTGAATTCAAATCAAATAATATTTAAACTTCAACATAAAGTGAATCAAACTTCATTTGTGAAGCGGACTCGATGCAGAATGACGCGCTGCACGTGTTGCATGACACGTGTGTATTATGGGAGGCCTCGGGGTCACGTGATGCCTGAGGGTTCAAACTAAATAATGAAAAGCTCGTTTTTCATTTTCTGAAAATAAATAGAGTTGAAATGAAATCAGAGAAAATGTGTTTGAAATGATAACTGATAAAGAGCAGGTTTTAAAAGCATCACATGTTCCGGGTCTGAGGAGATTAAATAATAACTCCTCTGATGAGGAAACATGTTTGAATGTTCAGGAAAGTGTGTCTTCAGGAATGTGTTAAATATCGTTACCTCCTGCATGTTGGAGAGTCTCTCAATGCATGCTGGGAAATGTGTTTTTAAAAGGTGTGTTTAAATTAAAATGGATTAATTAGCATTTTCCTAAATGTGGACGTAATTAATGTTATTTTGAGTTCATTCGATTTAATGTGTTTTTAAGAGAGTGTTTAAAAAGTCATTATTATCATTTCCGGTTTGCTTCTCTTTGGATCTTTTGAAAGTGAAGTGTGTGTGTGTGGTGTGTGTGTGTGTGTGTGTGTGTGTGTGTGTGTGTGTGTGTGTGTGTGTGGTGTGGTGTGTGTGTGTGTGTGTGTGTGTGTGGTGTTTGTGTGTGTGGTGTGTGTGTGTGTGTGTGTGTGTGTGTGTGTGTGTGGTGTGTGTGTACCTTGACCTGGCTCTCCGTCATTCCCAGAGAATAGGCCAGCCTCGCGCGCTCCGGTCCCGCGAGGTACTTGGTCTGCTCGAAGGTTTTCTCCAGAGCGAAGATCTGCTGTCCGGAGAAGGTGGGCCGGGTGTGCTTCCTCTTCCCGTCCCGGTCCAGCAGCACCGAGCCGTGGTCTGAGGGGGGGGGGGGGCACGGGTTAATACACGCGTGTTCTCACACAGAGGGACAGACACGGATTTATCTGTTGTGTGTTTATATTCCTGTGTCTCTGTAACCTTGGGTCTGAACGGCTCTCAGTGATTCCTACACTCAGCGAGGAGCTCTGGAGCTCTGGAGCTCTGGAGCTCTGTGTGGCTGCACCGCGCACAACTAGGAAGACTCGTTACGGGTTATAACTGTGGGCTAAACGTGACAAGACTGTTTGTCTGTCGCTGTTTGTTGTTCTTGTTGTGTCTGTTTTATCACGTGTTGTTGTCTTGTCCCTAATTGTCTCACCTGAAAATAAAAAGATATATATTGAAAGGGAATAAACCATGTTCACACACAGCTGAAGGGAGAGAAGCTGGGTCACACACACATGTTCTTCATGTAACCGGAAGAACCACAGAGCCAGGACAGAGACAGAGACGGTCCATCAGGGACAGAGACAGAGACAGTCCATCAGGGACAGAGACAGAGAAGGTCCATCAGGGACAGAGACAGAGACGGTCCATCAGGGACAGAGACAGAGACGGTCCATCAGGGACAGAGACAGAGAAGGTCCATCAGGGACAGAGACAGAGACGGTCCATCAGGGACAGAGACAGAGACGGTCCATCAGGGACAGAGACAGAGACGGTCCATCAGGGACAGAGACAGAGAAGGTCCATCAGAGACAGAGACCCTGAGTGAGACGTCCCTGCCCACATGCCTGAAAACAGTCCTAATAAACGCTCTGCTCCCACCCTGTGGAGCCTCTAGAGATACATGTGTGATGTCTTCTTCAACATGTACCATGTGTTCTACAACATGTACCATGTGTTCTTCAACATGTGAGATGTGTTCTACAACATGTACCATGTGTTCTTCAACATGTGAGATGTGTTCTACAACATGTATGATGTCTTCTTCAACATGTACCATGTGTTCTACAACATGTACCATGTGTTCTTCAACATGTGAGATGTGTTCTACAACATGTGTGATGTCTTCTACAACATGTGAGATGTGTTCTACAACATGTGTGATGTCTTCTACAACATGTGTGATGTCTTCTACAACATGTGCCATGTGTTCTTCAACATGTGTGATGTCTTCTACAACATGTGCCATGTGTTCTTCAACATGTGTGATGTCTTCTACAACATGTGCCATGTGTTCTTCAACATGTATGATGTCTTCTACAACATGTACCATGTGTTCTTCAACATGTATGATGTCTTCTTCAACATGTGAGATGTCTTCTTCAACATGTATGATGTCTTCTACAACATGTGTGATGTCTTCTACAACATGTATGATGTCTTCTACAACATGTATGATGTCTTCTTCAACATGTGTGATGTCTTCTACAACATGTGTGATGTCTTCTACAACATGTATGATGTCTTCTACAACATGTGTGATGTCTTCTACAACATGTATGATGTCTTCTACAACATGTGTGATGTCTTCTACAACATGTGTGATGTCTTCTACAACATGTATGATGTCTTCTACAACATGTATGATGTCTTCTTCAACATGTGTGATGTCTTCTACAACATGTGCCATGTGTTCTTCAACATGTGTGATGTCTTCTACAACATGTGATGTCTTCTACAACATGTATGATGTCTTCTACAACATGTATGATGTCTTCTTCAACATGTGTGATGTCTTCTACAACATGTGCCATGTGTTCTTCAACATGTGTGATGTCTTCTACAACATGTGCCATGTGTTCTTCAACATGTGAGATGTCTTCTTCAACATGTGCCATGTGTTCTTCAACATGTGAGATGTCTTCTTCAACATGTGAGCTGTCTTTTTACCCAGTATTGTAACAACAACGAAAAACAATAAAAAATAAAGTTTAAATATTTTCGAATGTTTATTTAGTGTCTTAATTTCTCTTATTAGAATACCTTTATTAGTCCCCCTCCCACAGAGGGGACATGTCCCACAGAGGGGACATGTCCCCCTCCCACAGAGGGGACATGTCCCCCAGAGGGGACATTTACCATTTGATGTATTGCCTTGTTTTGATGCTGCTGCGCAAACATTTCTCAAATTGGGATCAAGAAAGTAGTATCTATCTATCTATATATCTATATATCTATATCTATATTTCTATATTTCTATATCTATATCTATATATCTATATCTATATTTCTATATCTATATCTATATATCTATATCTATATTTCTATATCTATATATATCTATATATATATTTCTATATCTATCTAATAAACACATGTCCTCTCTCTGCAGGAGAACCGGAACCGGGTCAAACCCGTGAGAAAGCTCCGTTGGTCCGCCGGGACATGGTCTTTAGAAATAATATTAATAATAATAATAATAATAATAATAATAATAATAATATTAATAACAATAATATTAATAATAATACATGTAATTGTGTCGCGCTTTTCCTAATGCTCTCGCGCACTTTGCAGAACACCAGAAACACAGAATTCCTGACGCTTTAAGAAATGAAGAGGAAAAAATATATCGTGACATCCCGGATACTTTGAACTGAAATGTCAAACGGACTTCTTTGTGAACACAGTGCGCGTTTCCCTGGAATAACGGAGATATCACAGGGTGCTGTTCAGAGAGACCCGGACCGAGAGAGAGACCCGGACCGAGAGAGAGACCCGGACCGAGAGAGAGACCCGGACCGAGAGAGAGACCCGGACCGAGAGAGAGACCCGGACCGAGAGAGAGACCCGGACGAGAGAGAGACTTCAGACTGAGAGGGTCTGAGGACACAGAGGGTCTGAGGACACAGAGGGTCTGAGGACACAGAGGGTCTGAGGACACAGAGGGTCTGAGGACAGAGGAGGTCTCACGGGACGGAGTGTCCTTAAAGAGTCCTTTAAGCATCGGAGCAGAAGGAATAGGACAAACCGGGACCAACCGGAGTTCAGACTGAAACTGAAACTGAAGGAGAAATGGTGCAAAAAAAGTCATTTTCGAGACAAAAAAGGAGAGGAATAAAAACCGTGAATTTACAATTTAGGAAAAATAGAAACAGAAATTTAAAAAACAATTAAGAAAGAGACAGTGATTTAAACAATAATGAAAGAGCAGGAGGAAGGAGGTGAAATACCTTTGAATGATTAGCGGTTCACTTGATCAATAAATAACAGCCTGTTATTATATTATTATTATTATTATTATATTAACGGGTTTTATCTTTTATATATTTACTGCCATGTATTCTTATGGTTCTCTTGTTCAAACATCTCATGTCCTCCAGAGAGAAGACTCCTCTCCTCTGTCTCTGGTTGAGACTTTAGGAAGAGCCTGTTTCACACAAAGTGTATTTAATTATAATTATTGCTTAAATAAAAACCTGATTTATTTTAGATGTAATTATATTAGTATTTAAGAGTGACCGGTTCATTTACCATCTCATCATTTAAACACGCTTTAGTATTTCTAAATGTTAATGAATTAATTCTTATTGAAACTAAATCCTCTCATTTCAATAAACCCGTTTCCATCATCATGACATCATTATATTTATTACCTTTATTTAACTAAATAACTCCTTTTCAGAAATGTAAAATATAAAACCGTTTCTAGTTCCGTTTGTTTATGGAACAAATAACTCTTTAAATCATTTAATTCCAAAATGTAAAATACAAACTGGTTTCCACGCAAAGGGTCTTATTCTAATTATTGCATTTATTTAACAAAATCACTTTTCTTCTCAGAAAGTGAAGTTTTTAAATAATGTAATTCCTCAGAAATGTGAACGCGTTTCCACACACGAGGGTCTTATAATTATTGCATTTATTTAACAAAATATCTCCTTTTCTCCTCAGAAATATTGAATATAAACTCGTGTCCTCGCGGAGCAGCAGGTTTTAATCTAATGATTTCATGAATGTAATAAATAACTCCTAACTTCCAGTTTCTAAATAACTTTCTCCGCAGAAATTGAAGTTTTTAAATAAATCCCA
>JAAOOA010001219.1:55000-77500 GCA_012861695.1 Trematomus loennbergii | reverse complement strand
GACATGGGTTTGCTCGGGAACATTTTTGTTATGCCAGCTACAATGAATGTAGCAGACTACCCGTATAAGATTGCAATTGTAAACACGTTCTTGCTAGCCTAATATGAATCACTAGCTTTTGTTCATAGTGGTTTTATTACACTAAACAAGCCCAGCTTACTGGGCTAACGACGTTGCTAGCGTTTAAATATATCAACTACAATGTCAGCAGATGGCCTTACATGTTTGTCATGGCAGGAGAATGTCTGCAGTCACACACGGAATACTCATACAGTATACTCCGGGTGATTTACCGTACATTGTGACAGTACATGTACATACTGCATGTATAGCTAACGAGGCTAGCTATACATGCTAGCGCAAAACAATGTATTCATGCCAGTTACAATGAATGACCGAACGTAGCAGACTACCCGTATAAGATTGCAATTATAAACACGTTATTGCTAGCCTAATATGAACCACTAGCTTTTGTTCATAGTAGTTTTATTACACTACATTATAGTTGCCGTTCCTCCGAGCTAGCGTTCATATCGTGTTAGCTACCAAAGTAAACAAAGCTAGGTTAGCATATTAGCTGGCAAGCTTACTGTGTTCATTAGATAGATCCACACTCCTACCACAACTACTACTAACGAATCTAAAACAACTAAGTTTCTCTAATATTTTGTGATTTGCATTTGATTTCGTCCAGCCAGATCCTGCCGGACAATACATGACGGGACTACCACACTGATGCATCGTCCTAAAAAGCCCCGGCTGCGATAGGCAAGATGCCGACAACGGGGAGGAATTGATGATATACCGTGTATATATGTATATTTATGTTCATTTTGTACATTTCTAAAAATAAAGTTTAATGGAAATACTTAGTAGGCCTATCCTTTCTTCCCTGAATTATTTGCTCCTATAACATATCATTCATATATAGCAAACCATGATTTGATTTCTCATCAAACAGTAGTAGTTTATTACAGGTAAAAATAACTTACTCTTTGTTATGACCGGCTCGTAGGCCACAACGGAAAGACAAGGAGACATACACGAGTTTACAAAACCACGGCACATTTATTGTGGTAAATGCAGAGATAGGTGGTCGAGGGGAGAGGATCGCCGAGTTCGAGCCGCTTTGGAGAGAGACAGGGGCCGCCGTGTGACTCCGGGCAGCTGGGCTTAATAGCACCTCGGCTCCGGCCAGGTGTCCGTGATCGCGCTGATTAGCCTCTTCAGCTCCACCCCATCGTAAGACCTGCAACACACCTGCACAAAGGCCCTGGGGCCGTCACACTCTTCTATAACAACAGTTGTAGGTACAGTTCGGTTAGTTAGCGTATAAAATATACGGCTGTACCGACGCCATTATAAGACTGATGTTCCGAGAGCGAGCCGAAAAAAGCACTGTTAGACATGGGCGGAGCCTCTCTGGTGGTTGACTAATCAGAACAGAGTGGCCGAGCTGACCAATCGGAGCACACTAGGCTCACAGGGAGGGGGGGGCAAGAGCTCCAACGAGTCGTTTAGTGGAGAGAGTGAATACTGCTGAATACACATACTTTACAGAGATGCTGTATGCGAAACCAATGTGAGTTTGGAAAATTGCACAGTATAAATCTATTTTAGTATACCTCAACAATGTAATTATGATCAGTGGAAATGGCCATGACATGGGCCCTTTAGGTATATTGTGATACCAATGCTTTTGTACTTTTACTTGTTACACAGTCTTTTTACCCCGTAGTATTTGTATTTTTGCTTTAGTAGAATATCTGAGTACTTCTTACACCACTGCCACCATGAGTGTGGAGCTGTGTGCTACAAAAGCCTGAAGTTAAAACAATATTTTACAGCTGAAGACTGTTTTCAAATGTAGAGCAGGTTGTGAGCGAGGCTCAGTTTGTAAATGAGGAAACAGTTCAGAGTGTCTGCTCCCTCCTGGAGTGACTCAGAGTTTGATAAGCCCTCCCTCTCCTTCCTGCTCTCAGACACAGCCAGCTCCACTCTGTACTTCCTGGTTCCTCCCCTTCAGATCCACACTGAGGGGAGGGTGTAACCAACATGTGGGTAAAGCACAAGAGCTGATAGGCCACATCACTTCACGCCCACACATCCTGTTCAGATAACTGTCACATAGTTTCCAGCTCTCAGGAAGTGAAACTCACACTCGCTGCTACTGAGAGGTGAAATGGCGCAGAAAGGAGTTCAGCTGGACCGGGAAATCTTATCTTGTTCGATCTGTCTGGATCTACTGAAGGATCCGGTGACTATTCCTGTGGACACAGCTACTGCATGAAGTGTATTAAAGGCTTCTGGGACGGAGAGGATGAGAAGAAGCTCCACAGCTGCCCTCAGTGCAGGCAGAGCTTCACACCGAGGCCTGTCCTGCTGAAAACACCATGTTAGCAGCTTTAGTGGAGGAGCTGAAGAAGACTGGACTCCAAGCTGCTCCTGCTGATCTCTGCTATGCTGGAGCTGAAGATGTGGCCTGTGATGTCTGCACTGGGAGGAAACTGAGAGCCTGTAAGTCCTGCCTCGTGTGTCTTGTATCTTACTGTGAGAAACACCTCCAGTCATTATGACGTAGCTCAATTAAAAAACACAAGCTGGTGGAGCCCTCCAAGAAGCTCCAGGAGAACATCTGCTCTCGTCACGACGAGGTGATGAAGCTGTTCTGCCGCACTGATCAGCAGTGTATCTGTTATATCTGCTCTGTGGACGAACACAAAGGCCACGACACGGTGTCAGCTGCAGCAGAGAGGACTGAGAGGCAGAGAGAGCTGGAGGGGAGTCGACTAAACATCCAGCAGAGAATCCAGGACAGAGAGAAGGAGGTGAAGCTGCTTCAGCAGGAGGTGGAGGCCGTCAATGGCTCTGCTGATAAAGCAGTGGAGGACAGTGAGAAGATGTTCACTGAGCTGATCCGTCTCATGGAGAAGAGAAGCTCTGATGTGAAGCAGCAGGTCAGATCCCAGCAGAAGAGAGAAGTGAGTCGAGTCAAAGAGCTTCAGGAGAAGCTGGAGCAGGAGATCTCTGAGCTGAAGAGGAGAGACGCTGAGCTGAAGCTGCTGTCTCACACAGAGGATCACAACCAGTTTCTGCACAGCTACCCCTCACTGTCAGCCCTCAGTGAACCTACACACTCATCCAGCATCAACATCCGTCCTCTGAGCTACTTTGAGGACGTGACGGCGGCCCTGTCAGCAGTCAGAGACAAACTACAGGACGTCCTGAGAGAGGAATGGACAAACGTCTCATCGACTGAAGTGGATGTTTTACTGCAGCAGCAGAGCCCACCACCAGAGCTGGGTTCTTACAATATTCACAGGAATCACTCTGGATCCAAACACAGCACAACACAGCTGTTTTATCTGAGGGGAGCAGAAAAGCAACACGCATGAAAGAACACAGTCTTATTCTAGTCACCCAGACAGATTCACTTTGTATCCTCAGGTCCTGAGTAGAGAGAGTCTGACTGGACGTTGTTACTGGGAGGTGGAGTGGAGAGGGGGAAGAGTTGTGTAGCAGTCGCATACAAGAATATCAGCAGAGCAGGGGGGGATGTTTTGGAGACAATGACAAATCTTGGTCCTTAGTTTGTACCAAAACAGTTATTTATTTTATTACAACAGTATCACACTCCCGTCTCAGGTCCTCTGTCCTCCAGAGTAGGAGTGTACCTGGATCACAGAGCAGGTGTTCTGTCCTTCTACAGCGTCTCTGAAACCATGACTCTCCTCCACAGAGTGCAGACCACATTCACTCAGCCGCTACATGCTGGAGTTTGTCTTGTGAGGATGGAGACACAGCTGAGTTTAGTAAACTGAAATAGCCTGAAGTCATTGAGGAACTCTTCTACTTCTTAAACTCACCGTGTGTCCATCAGAGCTGATTGCTCATGTCTTCACTGCACAGAGATCAGCTGTCAATCAAACATGATGGGATGTGCTTTAACATCTTCTCATGAGTTGTTCTGTGTCGTGTTAAATGATCATATAATCATTTAAAACATATAGTCTTACTCTGATTGCCTTTTACTCTGTTCAATTGTATTTGTAGTCTTGTATGTGTTTAACAGAGACGTGTGTTCATGATTTAAAAATGTGTTGAATATGGATATTGATGTATTTGTGTGTCGTTGTTTCTCTTGTAAAGTGAGTCTTTAGAGAGAAAGCACCAGAGCTTCTTTCATTGGAGATATTTGATTCTAAAGGTTTTTAATTTGTAACTAAGTCTAAATGTGTTGAATGCATAAATGAAAGTTTGAATAATGCAACAAAACAAATGAAAAGAAAAGTCATCAAAAAGAAAAGCTAACAGGTCGAGTGCCACATGTCTGTATATTTTATAATGTTTGGGTTTTTGTTGTTAATAAAAGAACTAAAAGGACAAAAGTGAAAATCTCAGTCTTTTGCTTTTTTAAATTATAAATATATATTTAAATTATTTTTCTGAAACAAGTGATTTGCCAGAAGGGTTAAAGGTGGATTGTTAAATGCATAAGGACTTGTTAATGAATCATTGATCAGTTTCTCTTAAAGGAAATCACACAGACGTCAGCAGTCTGCTTCAGGACGTCCTTCTGAAATGTCACATGCATGCACCCTTGATGTGGACCATGTGCTTGATGCTAATTATTTGATTTAGGGGATGGGGCTCAATCCTGATCAGAACTTAATTATTACTTTTAAATGATTAGTTAAGATAAGGTTTGAACATAAAGAGTGAGAGTCTGCTTACGTTTTTTTGTTTCTTTGAGTATAATGCAGATTAAAGTCTGACCAATGCTAGTGTTTAGTTGGACTCAAGATTCATAGCAAGCTGAACTTTTTACAGTGTAAGAAAGAAGTCAAAGAATACATTTATTGAATCTTTGTCACTGCAGATCTTTGCGATGATGGATGCCAAGGCCAGTCAGGACTGCATCAAGGAGAGAGATGAAGGTAAAGTTGATCCATCATTGTGTTCAGGGGGTCAGTGAGAGCACCAGAACAGGTTTCCAGCATTAAGGGAAACATAGGATAACTAGTGTATGAGCATCACTTTGAGTTCAGCTCTACTTCTCTACTGAGAAACCAATGTGAGTTTGGAACAATGCACAGTATAAATCTATTTTAGTATACCTCAACAATGTAATTATGATCAGTGGAAATGGCCATGACATGGGCCCTTTCATCTAAATTACATTTGTGATTGACAATCTTTGTTGTGATACTTTTATGAGCATAAACTTTTATGTCTTCAAGATTTGAAAACAAAATAGACCACAAACGTGACCAAAAAATGAAAAATAAATGTATTTCCCATGAAGGCTAACATGGTGTATTCTTTCAGTTAACAAACTTTGCCATTTTATTTATATTGAAACATTTTTAAATAAATTGTACAGCACATTTTGCTCTGGTAATCCACTGGAGACCCACCCCTCTGGTGGGATCAGGGTAATCCATGGAGACCCACCCCTCTGGTGGGATCAGGGTAATCCACTGGAGACCCACCCCTCTGGTGGGATCAGGGTAATCCACTGGAGACCCACCCCTCTGGTGGGATCAGGGTAATCCATATTTTTGGGATCAAACTGATCCCAATCCTGTTGTCGGGTTGAACTACCTGATTTGAAGACTGGATCCAGATTAAAGCTTGGATTGGATTTCCTGATCTGATCGATATCAAAGTGATCCTGATCCTGTTGTTTGGTTTTGAACTACCCAAAATCCAAACCTGATCCGCCCCCTGCTGGCCGCCCCTGCTGGCCGCTCTCTGCTGGCCGCTCTCCGCTGGCCGCCCCCTGCTGGCCGCTCTCTGCTGGCCGCCCCTGCTGGCCGCTCCCTGCTGGCCGCTCTCTGCTGGTCGCCCCCTGCTGGCCGCTCTCTGCTGGTCGCTCCCTGCTGGCCGCTCTCTGCTGGCCGCTCCCTGCTGGTCGCCCCCTGCTGGCCGCTCTCTGCTGGCCGCTCCCTGCTGGTCGCCCCCTGCTGGCCGCTCTCTGCTGGTCGCTCCCTGCTGGCCGCTCTCTGCTGGTCGCCCCCTGCTGGCCGCTCTCTGCTGGCCGCTCCCTGCTGGTCGCCCCCTGCTGGCCGCCCCCTGCTGGCCGCCCTCTGCTGGTCGCCCCCTGCTGGCCGCCCTCTGCTGGCCGCCCCCTGCTGGCCGCTCTCTGCTGGTCGCCCCCTGCTGGTCGCCCCCTGCTGGCCGCTCTCTGCTGGCCGCTCCCTGCTGGTCGCCCCCTGCTGGCCGCTCTCTGCTGGTCGCCCCTGCTGGCCGCTCTCTGCTGGCCGCTCCCTGCTGGTCGCCCCCTGCTGGCCGCCCTCTGCTGGTCGCTCTCTGCTGGTCGCTCCCTGCTGGTCGCCCCCTGCTGGCCGCCCCCTGCTCTCTGCTGGTCGCCCCCTGCTCTCTGCTGGTCGCCCCCTGCTCTCTGCTGGTCGCCCCCTGCTCTCTGCTGGTCGCCCCTGCTCTCTGCTGGCCGCCCCTGCTCTCTGCTGGCCGCCCCTGCTCTCTGCTGGTCGCTCCCTGCTGGTCGCTCCCTGCTGGTCGCCCCCTGCTGGCCGCCCCCTGCTCTCTGCTGGTCGCCCCCTGCTCTCTGCTGGTCGCCCCCGCTCTCTGCTGGTCGCCCCCTGCTCTCTGCTGGCCGCCCCCTGCTCTCTGCTGGTCGCTCTCTGCTGGTCGCCCCTGCTCTCTGCTGGTCGCCCCCTGCTCTCTGCTGGCCGCCCCCTGCTGGCCGCTCTCTGGTCGATTTTGACTTAAACCGATATATTCCTGCACTTTAACTTTATCTGCATATTGATATTTATATTCAGATATTTACCTGATTACTGCGATGAAGGCCACGAGAAGTACAAGTACCTCAGAGGAGAGAGTCTGTGTGCATTCTTTTATTTTACCTTATTTAACCAGATAAAAACAGAGATAAAATCTCATTTTCAATGCTGACCTGGCCAAGAAGGCAGCAACGTTACACAGAACACAAACATATAACATACAGAGAACATAACTAAGAAACCAAAAGAGGAAAAAGCAGTCACTACATTGTGCACATTAGGACAGTAAGAAAAGTACACTACTTGTTACTGCAAGAGCAGCTGGTGGTGAGGACTTCAGACAACTTCAATTAAAACATGCTATAGAGACAAGTGCCCTCAGTTTGAGGCGTGATTGAAGGTCATTCCAAGACCAAGGACCATAATAAGAAAGACTCCTTTCTCCAGCCTCAGTCCGCACAGCAGGAACCTGGACCCGTCTCCAGGCACTGGATCTGAGGTTGTAAGAGTCACAAACTGGAGCAAATCTGACCCATATGTAGAGTGGAAGCTTTCCTAAAATGGCTTTACATTAATAAAAACCAGTGCTGCATCCTACGCATAGTAAGTGAGGACCATCCAGTTAGGCTATACAGTGTGCAGTGATGAGTCCTATAGGGTGCATTTGATATGTAACGCAGTGCAGCATGGTGGAGTGGGTCAAGTTTGGCCAAAACAGTGGGACAGGCAAATCTATAGAACTTAGAAACAGGACTTGAGTAAATGTACTTTTACGTTTTATTAGAAATATGATAAAGTAGCAGAAAGTACTTTGAACAGTATTTGAGGTACTTTCACACTGAAGTACATGTACCTCAGTACTTTGACATCTACACACATACACTTTAACAGGAAATACTAAGTTATAGTTGTGTTAAAAGTATATTTTAGTCATAATAATTCTTACTTAGTATTTGTTTGTGTGCAATGTGTTTAATATAATACATGAGTCTTTATAAGAGAACCTGCATGAAAAGATTTTAAAAAAAGACGCGTGTGAGAGGGTGTGTGAGAGTAACAAGAGCTATCTTCAGAGCTCTGCTGCCTTGGCTACAATCTTTCATCGTTGCTGTTGATTGATTGGTGTTTATCTACGGTATTTAGCGTCTACAGCACCTCCGCTTTTAGGGTTGACGTAGACCCAAACGTCCCCCGGTGCTGTTGCGGGAGCTGCTGCACTAGCTAACGCTACATTAGCTAAAGCTACATTAGCAAAACAAAACGCTGATGTATTTTGCAAAAGGTGCAGCGGGCTTCAAACACGTTCCCTCACTGGTTTCAACCAAGCACTAAATGCGATGTTTTCCAACCAAATATGGTTGAACTTACACTTCCCCATATTTATTTGAAGAGACATGAGTTTCTAACTGCCGCTAGCTGAAGCTTGCTAGGTTACTAGCTGGTGTTCTCCGATAAGGGGCCGGGGGAAACAAAGTTAGTGATTACTGGTTCCATGTTGATTTATTTCAATAGATTGTTGGGGGGGAACTGAAAGGCTCTCACCGTACTGGTTACTTGCAGCCCGGACATTTCCCAAAACACATTTTAGACGCGATCTCAACACAGAAGTACCTTTCAAATCCCATCATTTTAAAGACCTTCTAAATCATATTTAAGACCTTTCTTATTTTTTTTTGGTCATATTTAAAACCTTTTTAAGGCCTTCAATTCAGATGATCACATTTAAGACTTTTTAAGACCCCGCGGGAACCCTGCTCAGGACTGGAGAGACAGAGACTCAGGACGTGGAGAGACAGAGACAGAGACTCAGGACGTGGAGAGACAGAGACTCAGGACGTGGAGAGACAGAGACTCAGGACGTGGAGAGACAGAGACAGAGACTCAGGACGTGGAGAGACAGAGACAGAGACTCAGGACGTGGAGAGACAGAGACAGAGACTCAGGACGTGGAGAGACAGAGACTCAGGACGTGGAGAGACAGAGACTCAGGACGTGGAGAGACAGAGACTCAGGACGTGGAGAGACAGAGACAGAGACTCAGGACGTGGAGAGACAGAGACAGAGACTCAGGACGTGGAGAGACAGAGACTCAGGACGTGGAGAGACAGAGACAGAGACTCAGGACGTGGAGAGACAGAGACAGAGACTCAGGACGTGGTGATAAAGTGAGTTTATTATTTTACTCTCGGGCCATGAGCTTCTGCTTCTTCAGCTTCTTCTGTGAAACCTGGAAACACAGAGAACACGGCAGGTTAGGTTTCACGGCTCATCAGTATACAGTATATATATATATATATATCTATATATGTGTGCGTTAATACCTTCTTCTTCTGCGCCACCTCCTCGTCGGGCTTGGGGACGATGGTCTCCTTCTCCGTCAGGATCATCTCGATGTGACACGGAGAGCTCATGTACGGGTTGATTCTGCCGTGAGCACGGTACGTCCTCCTGCGCATCTTAGGGGCTTTGTTCACCTGGATGTGCTCGATCACCAGGGAGTCCACGTCCAGACCCTGAGGAGAGGGGGAGACAAGAGGGGCAGTTAGGAACTGAGGAGACCCAGAGACCCGTTCGGGCTTCATCAGACCCTGAAATGATGAAAAACTCGAACCCGATCACAGAAGATATTTGGACTGAAAACAGGAACGCTACATTTCATTCATCTGGTGCGTACAGGTCATGGAGTAATGCAATATATCATCATCATCATCATCATCATCGTGGAGGAGGGCTGCTCAGATTTCTGATTCGTCTTCATGGAGAATCAAAGGTGTCCTAATTGGTCATCACTGCAGCTCCCCTCACACACTAACTCTAATAAACTGCAGCACCTGAACGCAGCATCAGCTCAGCGTGAAGTTAGTTGAACAGTTTAGTTACAGCTTGTGTTCATGGAGCTGCAACGTGAACACATCGGGATCATCGAGTACTTCAGAGTCTGACAGGAAGCAGCTAGTCTGACAGGAAGCAGCTGAGTTCATGACAGAGATATAGAGTGAGCGCACCTTGAGCTCTGCGTTGCTCTCGGCGTTCTTCAGCATGTGCAGCAGGAACTCGGCGCTCTTCTTGGGCCAGCGCCCCTGGTCCAGCCGAACTGTTTGGCCTGAAACACAAACACACAGTCAGTCCTCTGTTAAAACACAACTCTGCGTCTCAGCTGATCAGAGGTCACGGTGAACCCACAGGAGTCCTCAGAAGCTCGTCCCTAAAAACCCAGAGACTGTCCGTAGAGACAGGGTGATGATCAGCTGCACATTGAGCCATATGAATTAACAAGCAGTCATTTGAAGTGCTGCAGAGTTTAACATGTCAGACTGTCTTTGAACTAGGGATGGGAATTTTAAAGCAAATGTATATTCGAATATTCGACCCCCCAAAAAACGGTTAACTGAAATGTACATATCCTATAAAAAAAATTAAAAAAATTGGGTAAACATTTTTTTCTTTCAATAACTTTTGTAAATAAATAAATGTTCAAATAAGTTTAGAAACTAAGTTGAATTTGTCAAATGTATTGAACTGGTGAGTTTGACAGCTATAGGCCTACAGCTTTCATGTGCGGAGGTGATTCCCAATCAGGCCAGCTGGAGAGAAGACCCTCTCAGCTGGAGAGGAGGTTGCGGGTATAGCGAGGTATAGTATGTATATATATATAAGTTTAATTTGGCTTAGTTTGCACCTAACACATTTAGCTATGGCACTGTCGTATACATGGAATTATTCCATTTGATAATATGTAATCAACTTCGGCATCCCTCGCCAAAAAAAATTAATTAATAAAAATATTCATAACTCATATTCGAATACCTGAATATTCAATTAATCGTTCCCATCCCTACTTTGAAGGCCTCTTCAGGATGAAGTGCAGCGTCTCAAACAAGTTCAATAAGAGATACAGAGAGGAGCTGCTCAGATTTATAAAGTCGTCTTCATGGAGAATCAAAGGTGTCCTAATTGGTCATCATCGCAGCTCCCCTCACACACACACCACCTCTAATAAACTGCAGGTATCAGAGCACCTGAACGCAGCATCAGAGTCACTCGTCTCCTACCTGCAGACGAAGCTCGTCTCCTAGCTGCAGACAGAAGCTCGTCTCCTACCTGCAGACAGAAGCTCGTCTCCTACCTGCAGACAGAAGCTCGTCTCCTAGCTGCAGACAGAAGCTCGTCTCCTAGCTGCAGACAGAAGCTCGTCTCCTAGCTGCAGACAGAAGCTCGTCTCCTAGCTGCAGACAGAAGCTCGTCTCCTAGCTGCAGACAGAAGCTCGTCTCCTACCTGCAGACACAGAAGCTCGTCTCCTACCTGCAGACAGAAGCTCGTCTCCTACCTGCAGACAGAAGCTCGTCTCCTACCTGCAGACAGAAGCTCGTCTCCTAGCTGCAGACAGAAGCTCGTCTCCTAGCTGCAGACAGAAGCTCGTCTCCTAGCTGCAGACAGAAGCTCGTCTCCTAGCTGCAGACAGAAGCTCGTCTCCTAGCTGCAGACAGAAGCTCGTCTCCTAGCTGCAGACAGAAGCTCGTCTCCTACCTGCAGACAGAAGCTCGTCTCCTACCTGCAGACAGAAGCTCGTCTCCTACCTGCAGACAGAAGCTCGTCTCCTACCTGCAGACAGAAGCTCGTCTCCTACCTGCAGACAGAAGCTCGTCTCCTACCTGCAGACAGAAGCTCGTCTCCTACCTGCAGACAGAAGCTCGTCTCCTACCTGCAGACAGAAGCTCGTCTCCTACCTGCAGACAGAAGCTCGTCTCCTACCTGCAGACAGAAGCTCGTCTCCTACCTGCAGACAGAAGCTCGTCTCCTACCTGCAGACAGAAGCTCGTCTCCTACCTGCAGACAGAAGCTCGTCTCCTACCTGCAGACAGAAGCTCGTCTCCTACCTGCAGACAGAAGCTCGTCTCCTACCTGCAGACAGAAGCTCGTCTCCTACCTGCAGACAGAAGCTCGTCTCCTAGCTGCAGACAGAAGCTCGTCTCCTAGCCTCAGAGCTCTACATACAGATGCTAACAGATAGTCACCTGAGCGCAGCGCCCCACGCCCCCGTTGTAGCGCCTGAAGGGAACACACTGGTGCTTCACAACAACATCACGCAGGTACTTGTTGGCTTTACGGATGTGCATCCTTGATGGCCTGGGCTGTCTCACGGGTGTTCTGGAGGAGGACAAGAGGACACATCACACCACAGACAGGAGTATCAGAAACACTAGTGCTATGTGTGGTCTTCACTAGCGCTGACTCACTCCTTGCTAAGAGATGATAGAGACTGAGGTACGTTCATATCATCATCATCATCAGTGAAGGAGGAGCTGCTCATTTATAAAGTCATCTTCATGGATAATCAAAGGTGTCCTAATTGGTCATCATTGCAGCTCCCTTCACACACACAACTAGAATAAACTACAGGTGTCGGAGCACCTGAACGCAGCACGCCCTCACAGAACTACACTCAGAGGAAACATCAAAGTGAATAAGTTTCATTTTAACTTGAGGAGCGGTGAAGTGTCTCTCCTCTGGTTCCTCTCCACGCCTCAGAGAGAGAGCACCTCCTGATCAGGAACTCCTCGTCACACGGGGAGTTCTTATATTAATGTTTAAAGTTGTCCTTGACGTCTTGATTTAAGATGTAAACACTTTTAAAGCACGACAGCTTTTCCAGAACATCTGAAGTTTGAGAATCGCTGCTTTCTGATCACATGAAACCATAAGGGCTGAAACATCTCAGCGAGTATGAACCCCTGAAGTCTCTCCTGGGGAGGGGTGCGCCACACTCCAAGAGAGACAAATCATGGAGGAAACTATCAGTAAAGACCCTAAAGAGAGTCCTGTTTGAACAGGAGCTAACACACAGATGCTTATTCAATAATGTTCCAGTGTTTTCCAGGTCTTACCTTGAAGTGAACCCGCAGATTGGAGCCCCTGGACTTGCATGCTGCAACAGAATGAAGCAGCTTAATACCAGCATCTCGTTACACACAGAAGCTCACAGTCTGTTCTCATGAGGGGTCCCGAGGGGTCCCGAGCTGCCTCTTTACAGCCACACTAAACACCTCTTCATCACGTCTACTCACATTTGGTGGGTTCTCGGGGTCTAGAGAGTAGCGGACCATCTTCAGATATCTGGAGAAACAGAACAAAATGTTATTTAATGTGAAGAAACGACTCCAGCGTTAGCTCCGATTCAGCTGTGAGTGAACCCCCAAACCCCCGAAGTACAAGGGCAGAAGCACGAGGGTCTTTGAGTGAAAACACAGCAGTTTGATCCCACACGGCGGGCAGCTAACGTCTCCTAAAAACCCCACCTCGAAACCCGAGATGTAACTGTCCTGGAGAGACAGGTTGTCCGACTGTCTTTGAACGCCTCATCAGGATGAAATGCTGCGTCTCAATATATATATATATATATATATAAATAAACAGAGATACAGAGAAGGAGCTGCTCAGATTTATAAAGTCGTCTTCATGGAGAATCAAAGGTGTCCTAATTGGTCATCATTGCAGCTCCCTCACACACACCTCTAATAAACGGCAGGTATCAGAGCACCTGAACGCAGCATCAGTCACTTTGTTCAAAGTTAGTTTAACACTTGATTGTAAATCAGCTTAATGTTGCTTTGACTCAGCCTCTCGTCTCCTACCTCCAGCCTTACATAGACACATTACAACATGTTTATTTGCACTTGTTTTAATGCCATTTGTATTTGAGATGTTTACATTTCGGATGATTTAGAGAGTAGCGGAACATTTTCACACATCTGGTGAAATCAGATCTAAATGTTATTTAATGTGAAAGAACTGACTCAACGCGACTCCAGCTAGCATTAGCTCTGATTCAGCTCTGATGTAACCCACACACACCCTGAGAGTGAACCCTAATCTACAGCAAAGACAAAGAAACACGAGGGTCTTTCGGAGTTACAAGAAAAGGTTTAAAACACAGCAGTTTGATCCAACATGGCGGACAGCTAACGTGTTAGCCACCAAACCGGCGTCTCCTTAAAAACCTAATTTAACTAAAAATCCAGCTTCAAAACACAGAAATCTAACTCCATGCGAAGAGTTTAGACTTAGTTACAGACACGGGAAATGTTTAATGAGCAGGATGGAGCACTTTGATAGAGATTTAGAGCAGATTCGGTTCGAGATGATCGTGATGTTGTCTTACCTCTGAGGCCGCGGAGGGAAGAGGAAGAACCGGGGAGAGAGAGCGGGCTTTCCGGCTCTTTAAGGAGCGCCGCACCGCCCCCTGCCGGCCGGGGGAGGGACTGCGCCTCACTGCGGTACTGCATGCAGAGAGAAGATCAAAAGTACTTTATTGATCCGAAATTGGGAAATATTTGCGTTGCATAAGTAGAAAAATACAAGGCATTTTCACACAAATTTAACAAATAACCTTAAAAGCTAAAAAAAACAAAAACACTTAGGACAATGAGTATATTGCAAACTACAGTGTAATTATTCATATTTAATTAATACAAATAAAATAACAAAGACATTTTATTATTTATAAATATTAAACTTCTATCAACAATAGTGTATAAACTGTTATGACTCTCCAGCTCCAACAGTAATTGCATGAGTTGTTTTTGCACAGTTTATAAGTTTAAAAGTAAATTTAATACAACATTTTAATTTTAATGTTGCATATAGTTGCATCTGTCAACAAATACAAAATATATATTCATTTTGGATAAATCTTATTTAATGTTTCCATGCCTTGTGCAATCATTATATTCCATGTATGAACTGTATAATTAGTGTAAACATATTAAATAAACTGTAATAAATAAACAAACCACGTGTTGATCTCCCCGCTGCAGTGCAGTGTGTGGACAGCAGGGGGTGCTGTTTCACTCAACCTGACCTACATCCGGGTCTCTCCACTGTTTATCATGACTCGGCCCAATTCCAAACCACGCCCTACACCCTACGCCTACACACTCCCCCTCCGTGACGCAGTGAACTCCATGGAGTCTCAACGAGGCTCCTCCTGTCAGATGGAGGGAGTAAATACAGCGGCAAGCTTTGGGACAAACTCCCCTCTCTCCTCAGAAACAGGAAATGCCGTAACTGTATGTAACAACGGTTTCAAATCAGCATCTCTTAGACAAAAAATAAAAATTAATAACTAAAACAAAACTCCAAACATCTTTAAAGGTGGGGTAGGTAAGTTGAGAAACCGGCTGGAGATACACTTGTTGTTATATTCCATGGAATGCTCTTAACATCCTGATAGCAATGAATATCTGAAGTGCTTTGACAACAAATCCATAATAAATATCATCTGTGGAAGCTGTAGTACTGTAAAAAGCACGACCAATCATCTGAGCCGGCCCGGCTAAAATAACTGGATGGCCTACCTGCCTGTCAGCCTTCCATCTGTGCACAGACTTATCTCGTGCCCTCATTGGTCATGTGCGCGTTCGTGTGTGTTGGAGGAGGGGCTCTGTGAGGAAGTGGCAGATTTTCTCCGGCTGTGTATTTTCAAATTCTAGCGCACTCGAGCCGGTTTCCTCAAAAATGACCTACCCCACCTTTAATTGTGTACTTTTTTGTAAAGTTCTTTTAGTTTTAAACCTGATTTTAATATATATTTATAAGCTTCTTAGTTTTTGCAACAGTCTGTAAATATACACAACTTTATAATAAAATGCACACATTTACCTTTTTCTAG
Source organism: Trematomus loennbergii (assembly GCA_012861695.1). Lineage (NCBI taxonomy): Eukaryota > Metazoa > Chordata > Actinopteri > Perciformes > Nototheniidae > Trematomus > Trematomus loennbergii. Next base: position 62,085 of record JAAOOA010001219.1, on the reverse strand, counting down.
ACTAAACACAGGTACGAGCCTCGAGGTTGTTAACATCGCAGTTTATCAGTGGATGGCCCAATCCCAAACCACGCCCTACACCCTACCCCTACACACTACCCCTCCGTTCGCCGGCGGGGTCCGCCACAATAGCCGCGTTCACACCAAGTACTTTGCCGTACTCAGAGCCCGGCACTTATGACCCCAGGGCACTAAGTACCAATCACGTTCACACCAGAGTACTTTTCCCTGAGGGAAGATTACGCAAATGAGCCGCTGACGTCACTTCTGAAGCCTTCAGAGGAAATCTCCAGAACGCCGACACCTCCTCATCTCCACCGCTCCCATGTTTTCTTTTGTGTTGCCATAAGTTAGTCTCTCTGCGTTTCTGCGCTGGGCTAATGCTAATGCTAATAATGCTAATGCGAGGATAATAAAATGGCGGCTTCACAAAACTTTTTCAGAGTTTTACGGGGCGTGGTTTGCAATTCGCCCAGCCAATCAGAATTGGTACTTTTTTGGTACCACCTCTCAGCAGGCACTGAAAATGGGGGTAAAAGTTCCCGGCACTAAGTGCTCTTTTTGGTGTGAACGCGACATAAGGGGTGCTAACGGAACTAAACGGTAAAAGTACGGGTAAAGTACTCCGGTGTGAACGCGCCTATTGAGAAACACCCCGAGTCTGCATCGGAGCTGACTGGAGAGCGGTCTCTACGCTGTGTGTGTCGGTCAGGAAACACGCTGTGAACAAGTAGTTCCAGCAAACATCCACTGATAAACTGCGAAGCTAACAACCTCATGATGACCTCATGTTTTAACTTAGGATCTAAAAACTAAGAAGCTTATAAAAATCAGGTTTCAAACTAAAAGAGCTTTTAAAGATGTTTGGAGTTTTATTTGAGTTATTAATTTTAATTCTTTGTCAGAGATGCTGATTTGAAACCGTTGTTACATAGTTACGGCACTTCCTGTTTCTGAGGAGAGAGGGGACCTGAACAACCTGAACAACCTGAACAAACCCATATTTGCCTAAAAACAAATTGTTGTTGTTTACCTGTTGTTTGAATGTAATCTAACTTGATATAATCTCTGATGAATACAGACTGAACACATTATAATAAAGACAGAGTCGGTTTAAAGCCAGTTCTTGGTTTATTTGGTATTTCCTGTTGCGTGACACTCAATATAAAAGTGTGTGTGTGTGTTTGTGTGTGTGTGTGTGTGTGTGTGTGTGTGTGCACGCTCACATGCACAGCCTTTCAATGTTAATAATCCACTTACAAAAATAAAGATTTTATTTACAGCTCAGTGAGAAACGTCCGTCAGCTCCGACTCAAACACTTCATCTTTAATACACACAGGACGATGAGAAGGAGCCTGAGGAGGGTCGCCTGAGGAGGGGTCGCCTGAGGAGGGGTCGCCTGAGGAGACTCAAACCTACAGGAGGTGAGACAATGATTGATAATCTACGAGGAGAAACTCCTGAATTGACCAACAGCTTCCAGATCTTAGAAATGTCCACATACATTTTATTTGAAAGAATATCCAAGTTTATTTATCTGGAAGTTAATCTCAGAGACATTTTGGGGTTTTCTCTCGTTTAAAATGACAAATGAAATGAATCTGAAATTCAGAATTATTTCTCTGAATAATTCCCCCCCCCTCCCCGGCTCCATAATATTACATTTGAATAACCCCCCCCGCTCTAAACCTCATATTATTGTCCTCTCCTGTTCTGATGGAGCTGCAGCTTAAACCAGCTGGTTATCATTCATCTGGTTAGTCTGCAGAGGTGTGGTCCGGCTGAGAGAAAGTAGTCCCTCCCTCAAAGGACTCACGGCTGCATCTCTGGAGGTGTGGTCCGGCTGAGAGAAAGTAGTCCCTCCCTCAAAGGACTCACGGCTGCATCTCTGGAGGTTTGGTCCGGCTGAGAGAAAGTAGTCCCTCCCTCAAAGGACTCACGGCTGCATCTCTGGAGGTGTGGTCCGGCTGAGAGAAAGTAGTCCCTCCCTCAAAGGACTCACGGCTGCAGAGTCGTCCACGTTTCATAGAAACCTCAGGAATGTGGAAACGCTGTAGGAAATGTCTCAGAGTTTCAGAATAAAACCACCAGACAGGTTTTATTTTGGCGGGGTGCCGGTGCTCTTCAAGCTGCTGAAAAACGTTTTAAAGTCCAAGAGGAGAAACGTTTTAAAGTCCAAGAGGAGAACGTTTTAAAGTCCAAGAGGAGAACGCTGGCCTGCAGAGGAAACAGAGGAACATTATATAAAGAAATAAGAATCATTTCTTTTAGCATGAAGTGTTTCACAGAATAATAAAAATGAAGCAAATAAAAAATTAAACAAGAAATATGAATCTGGAGATGATCTGATGATCTGATGATCTGGAGATGATCTGGAGATGATCTGATGATCTGATGATCTGGAGATGATCTGATGATCTGGAGATGATCTGATGATCTGGAGATGATCTGATGATCTGGAGATGATCTGATGATCTGATGATCTGGAGATGATCTGATGATCTGATGATCTGGAGATGATCTGATGATCTGATGATCTGATGATCTGGAGATGATCTGATGATCTGATGATCTGATGATCTGGAGATGATCTGATGATCTGATGATCTGGAGATGATCTGATGATCTGGATGATCTGATGATCTGATGATCTGGAGATGATCTGATGATCTGATGATGATCTGATGATCTGGAGATGATCTGATGATCTGATGATCTGGAGATCTGATGATCTGGAGATGATCTGATGATCTGATGATCTGGAGATGATCTGATGATCTGATGATCTGGAGATGATCTGATGATCTGATGATCTGGAGATGATCTGATGATCTGATGATCTGATGATCTGGAGATGATCTGATGATCTGGAGATGATCTGGAGATGATCTGATGATCTGGAGATGATCTGATGATCTGATGATCTGGAGATGATCTGATGATCTGATGATCTGATGATCTGGAGATGATCTGATGATCTGATGATCTGGAGATGATCTGATGATCTGATGATCTGGAGATGATCTGATGATCTGATGATCTGGAGATGATCTGATGATCTGATGATCTGGAGATGATCTGATGATCTGATGATCTGGAGATGATCTGATGATCTGATGATGATCTGATGATCTGATGATCTGGAGATGATCTGATGATCTGATGATCTGATGATCTGGAGATGATCTGATGATCTGATGATCTGGAGATGATCTGATGATCTGGAGATGATCTGATGATCTGATGATCTGATGATCTGGAGATGATCTGATGATCTGATGATCTGGAGATGATCTGATGATCTGATGATCTGGAGATGATCTGATGATCTGATGATCTGGAGATGATCTGATGATCTGATGATCTGGAGATGATCTGATGATCTGATGATCTGGAGATGATCTGATGATCTGATGATGATCTGATGATCTGATGATCTGGAGATGATCTGATGATCTGATGATCTGATGATCTGGAGATGATCTGATGATCTGATGATCTGATGATCTGGAGATGATCTGATGATCTGGAGATGATCTGATGATCTGATGATCTGGAGATGATCTGATGATCTGGAGATGATCTGATGATCTGATGATCTGGAGATGATCTGGAGATGATCTGATGATCTGATGATCTGGAGATGATCTGATGATCTGATGATCTGGAGATGATCTGATGATCTGATGATCTGATGATGATCTGATGATCTGGAGATGATCTGATGATCTGGAGATGATCTGATGATCTGATGATCTGATGATCTGATGATCTGGAGATGATCTGATGATCTGATGATCTGGAGATGATCTGATGATCTGGAGATGATCTGATGATCTGGAGATGATCTGATGATCTGATGATCTGATGATCTGGAGATGATCTGATGATCTGATGATCTGATGATCTGATGATCTGATGATCTGATGATCTGATGATCTGGAGATGATCTGATGATCTGATGATGATCTGATGATCTGATGATCTGGAGATGATCTGATGATCTGATGATCTGATGATCTGGAGATGATCTGATGATCTGATGATCTGATGATCTGGAGATGATCTGATGATCTGGAGATGATCTGATGATCTGATGATCTGGAGATGATCTGATGATCTGGAGATGATCTGATGATCTGATGATCTGGAGATGATCTGGAGATGATCTGATGATCTGATGATCTGGATGATCTGATGATCTGATGATCTGGAGATGATCTGATGATCTGATGATCTGATGATGATCTGATGATCTGGAGATGATCTGATGATCTGGAGATGATCTGATGATCTGATGATCTGATGATCTGATGATCTGGAGATGATCTGATGATCTGGAGATGATCTGATGATCTGATGATCTGGAGATGATCTGATTGATCTGGAGATGATCTGATGATCTGGAGATGATCTGATGATCTGATGATCTGATGATCTGATGATCTGGAGATGATCTGATGATCTGATGATCTGATGATCTGATGATCTGATGATCTGATGATCTGATGATCTGGAGATGATCTGATGATCTTGGTTTTATATTAAAGAAATAAAAACAAAGGTACCTGTGAGGCAGTGACGCTGCAGCTGGACGTTCAGTCTGATGGGGGGGTGGAGGTACAGCAGGTGTTACAGGTGATGAAGGTGAAGCAGGCGTTACAGGTGATGAAGGTGAAGCAGGTGATGAAGGTGAAGCAGGCGTTACAGGTGATGAAGGTGAAGCAGGTGATGAAGGTGAAGCAGGTGTTGAAGGTGAAGCAGGTGATGAAGGTGAAGCAGGTGATGAAGGTGAAGCAGGTGATGAAGGTGAAGCAGGTGATGAAGGTGAAGCAGGTGATGAAGGTGAAGCAGGTGTTGAAGGTGAAGCAGGTGATGAAGGTGAAGCAGGTGTTGAAGGTGAAGCAGGTGATGAAGGTGAAGCAGGTGATGAAGGTGAAGCAGGTGTTGAAGGTGAAGCAGGTGTTGAAGGTGAAGCAGGTGATGAAGGTGAAGCAGGTGATGAAGGTGTTGCAACAAAGAAACCTGCAGGTGGAGTCTCAGGTGTTGCAGGTGGATGTTCTGCAGGTTCTGGTATTTTTGGTGCAGGGGTGAGTCTCAGGGGTGAGTCTCAGGGGTGAGTCTCAGGGTGAGTCTCAGGGGTGAGTCTCAGGGGTGAGTCTCAGGTGTGAGTCTCAGGGGTGAGTCTCAGGGGTGAGTCTCAGGGTGAGTCTCAGGGGTGAGTCTCAGGGTGTGAGTCTCAGGGGTGAGTCTCAGGGGTGAGTCTCAGGGTGAGTCTCAGGGGTGAGTCTCAGGTGTGTGTCTCAGGGTGAGTCTCAGGGTGAGTCTCAGGGGTGAGTCTCAGGTGTGAGTCTCAGGGGTGAGTCTCAGGGGTGTGAGTCTCAGGGGTGAGTCTCAGGGTGAGTCTCAGGGTGAGTCTCAGGGGTGAGTCTCAGGGGTGAGTCTCAGGTGTGAGTCTCAGGGGTGAGTCTCAGGGGTGTGAGTCTCAGGGGTGAGTCTCAGGGGTGAGTCTCAGGGGTGAGTCTCAGGGGTGAGTCTCAGGGTGAGTCTCAGGGTGAGTCTCAGGGGTGAGTCTCAGGGGTGAGTCTCAGGGGTGTGAGTCTCAGGGGTGAGTCTCAGGGGTGAGTCTCAGGGGTGTGAGTCTCAGGGGTGAGTCTCAGGGGTGAGTCTCAGGGGTGAGTCTCAGGGGTGAGTCTCAGGGGTGTGAGTCTCAGGGGTGAGTCTCAGGGGTGAGTCTCAGGGGTGAGTCTCAGGGGTGAGTCTCAGGGGTGAGTCTCAGGGGTGAGTCTCAGGGGTGAGTCTCAGGGGTGAGTCTCAGGGGTGAGTCTCAGGGGTGAGTCTCAGGGGTGAGTCTCAGGGGTGAGTCTCAGGGGTGAGTCTCAGGGGTGAGTCTCAGGGGTGAGTCTCAGGGGTGTGAGTCTCAGGGGTGTGAGTCTCAGGGGTGAGTCTCAGGGGTGTGTCTCAGGTGTGTGTCCTCAGGTGTGTGTCTCCTGTGTGTCCTCAGGTGTGTGTCCTCAGGTGTGTGTCCTCAGGTGTCCTCAGGTGTGTGTCCTCAGGTGTGTCCTCAGGTGTCCTCAGGTGTGTGTCCTCAGGTGTGTGTCCTCAGGTGTCCTCAGGTGTGTGCCTCAGGTGTGTCCTCAGGTGTGTGCCTCAGGTGTGTCCTCAGGTGTCCTCAGGTGTGTGCCTCAGGTGTGTCCTCAGGTGTGTCCTCAGGTGTCCTCAGGTGTGTGTCTCAGGTGTGTCCTCAGGTGTGTGTCCTCAGGTGTCCTCAGGTGTGTGTCCTCAGGTGTCCTCAGGTGTGTGTCTCAGGTGTGTCCTCAGGTGTCCTCAGGTGTGTGTGTGGGGGGAAGATGAGGGCCACGTTGACCCTCTCAGCTCCGTCCTGAGGACAGATCACTTCCATCAGCCCGTCGGGGCGCGGCTGGCTCAGCAGCTCACCTGAGGACAAGATGTTTATATACATTAATATACACACACACACACACACACACACACACACACACACACACACACACACACACACACACACACACACACACACACACACACACACACACACACACACACACACACACACACACAACACACACACACACACACACACACACACACACACACACACACACCACACACACCACACCCACACACACACACACACACACACACACACACACACACACACACACACACACACACACACACACACACACACACACACACACAGTTTGATTGTGATAACTTGTAAGGTCTGGAGTGTCTCTACTTTAAAGAGTCCTCTCCTGCTGATGTTCAGGTGTATATCAGTATGTAGTGTCTCTACTTTAAAGAGTTCTCTCCAGCTGATGTTCAGGTGTATATCAGTATGTAGTGTCTCTACTTTAAAGAGTTCTCTCCAGCTGATGTTCAGGTGTATATCAGTATGTAGTGTCTCTACTTTAAAGAGTCCTTCTGATGATGTTCAGTGTATATCAGTATGTAGTGTCTCTACTTTAAAGAGTCCTCTCCTGCTGATGTTCAGGTGTATATCAGTATGTAGTGTCTCTACTTTAAAGAGTCCTCTCCTGCTGATGTTCAGGTGTATATC